>VXBB01013634.1:165098-178859 GCA_013399915.1 Illadopsis cleaveri | reverse complement strand
AGCATAAGGCTAACGTGTAGATTTAGAGCATCAGAAAAAAACCCCAACACTTCAGATAGTGTCAAAAGCATCCTCACCTTTGAGTTTACCCATACTGCAGTAAATCTTGTAATTACAGTCATATACACATGTTCTAGTCAGTTTTAATTAAGGTAAGGCAGTACAATTAACTGTTAGCCACAGATCCCTCAAGCAGGCAAAAAAGTAACTACGTGGATCTTGCAGACAATCAGGGTATGCTGTCTGCCTAACGGTTCAGGTAGCAACAGCATATCTATATACACAACTACGTTCAACTTCAGAACTGACACAATTATCCAACAATGAACTTCCAAATTCCTTATAATTTTTCACCAGAAAAACCTGTACCAATCCATACTCCATTACACACACTTAGATCCCTCGCCTTCTGCAATCCATTACAAAGATGTTCTGTCACTACCAAAATGAGGTTTTGTATAGGTGTGTAAATCTTTCCATACTGGTGACCTGCAAGTTCAAATCTCCTGTAACACTTGAATGTCAAATTTCTTTTTCAACCTACCCAGCACATTTTCTTTTTTCAAGTAGAACTGAGTTCTTTATCCGATATGTATCTTGAGCCTCCCCTGTTCTCTCACATCTGAGAATTTAAGTCCTTTCTGATCGAAGTAAGGGCTTATTTCTTAAGCTTTCTGATCGTTTCCCAGTGAATGCTTTCACCATGCCCTCAATTTCTTCCTTATCTTGTTTACAGGTGATTCCTCTGCACCATAGCAAACAACTATGAAATTAGTTCAACGGCTAAAGCATTACACTGTTGAAAGGCAGCATCCCTATGATGAAGTAATTTTAATTACCAAACACTGCAAATAGAAAAAATATTGGATCTTGCACTGTAAGGCCAGAGCCAATTGTCTGCGTCATTGTTGTTTGAAAATACTCATGTTCTTCCCCACATTCTGATTAACTGTGACCTTTCAGGACTGACTAAATTAACCTATTTTCTCAAAGAAATAAAAGGACAGTGAAAGTCAAGCAGGTGTGCATAATTTTGTGTGAATGAACAATGAAGAACAGATTAAAAAGTCATACAGTTACCTCTGATGTCCAGACATTTACTTCTAGGAGCAGCTATCTTATTCCCAAGATCAGATGAATGTCTAAAAAGGCCACCATAGAACAGAGTGCTTAAGTGAATGATGCAAAACCACTCAGAGTACTGAAGTAAATTCCACCCTGGATATTTCACACAGATGATTAAACCCGTTACAGATTTGCCTTTTCAATTTTTAACTGCTTTTCTAAGAATCAAGGTATTAGATTCTTAAAATGCTGCGAAAAATACACTAAATTTTGCTTTAGATCACAACAGATGAAATATTGGTGCCACAGAAAACCTGCTGCCTGGCATTCCTAAACAGAGCCAGCCTCTTGACCATATAGCTAGACTTTGTACGATAGTGAAAGACTCCAGTACTAGTACTGCTTTTCAAGACAAAGCAAAATTTCTAAAGATTTTTACAGTTACGATCACAAAATGAAAGTTGTCCAACACATGGCACAGTGAACATGCATGCATATTAACACAAGTAAGATTTTGGAGAACAGCTTTTTTTCTATCTGCCACATTGCTACCAAATTTGTCTAGGTTTCTGATACAACTAAATTTCTGTAAAAGATTATCAGAGTTAGGCAATCCTTGAAGACTGGACTGTTTTGAAAATATTCTTTTTCTATTTAATTAGAAAGTCACCTAAGTCATTAATTGATACTATGTTTTGTTCAAGACATTTTTACCCCTGACATGTTTTTAATTATGTATAATTTTCCCTTTCTTGAGGGAAATATGCACAATATGAACAGGTAAATGGATTTGTTAAATGAGCAGCCTAATTTCTTCACTACTGTAAGCTGGTCGATAATCACTAGTAACAGTAATACTACTTAAATTTACCTAAGTTGAAGATTTGGTCCACTATTTTCAGATTCAGATTAAGAAGCAAATGTACAGTACTATGATCAGGTTACTAGTTACATAGCTTCCAAAAATAAAAAGTTTGCAAGCTTAGATCCTTATGCACTAGATAATGCTGTTTCAAAGTTGGGTGGATAAACTGATACTATTCGTACCTCTGCTCAAACAAAGATTCACCATGTCAAGTAACCATAATAGAATCTTATCAGCTAGGCAGCAGTTACCATCTCACACCCACACACACACAGAATACAGGATACATTCCATAGGTTATGAACTAATTATTTGGGTGACTTGCACTCATACTACGCTGCAGGCAAAGTTAGTAAGTAAATGGTAGTTTTGC
The DNA here is from genome assembly GCA_013399915.1 of Illadopsis cleaveri. Lineage (NCBI taxonomy): Eukaryota > Metazoa > Chordata > Aves > Passeriformes > Timaliidae > Illadopsis > Illadopsis cleaveri. The sequence goes on along the minus strand of VXBB01013634.1, from coordinate 176,556 downwards.
CTAGCTTCCCATGAGACAAAAAACAAATTTGCGTTTCTAAGGAACTGATTCATATTGTACTGGAGTTTTGCAGATAAAAAATATAAATATGTTGTAGTTTGTGATAAAAATGTCTTCAAAAGAATTTAAAATTGATTTACTAAAATTCAAGACTGGATGTTGGTTTTTCTAAGAAAGTATGAGCACAGAATTTCTTTTCACAGAATTACAGAACACCCTAGTTGAAAGTGACTCACAAAAATCATCAAATCCAATTGTGGTCTTGAACTGGACAGTCCCAAGACTCACACCACATGTCTGAGAGCATTGTCCAAGCTCTCCTGGAGCTCTGTCAGGTTTGGTGCTGTGACCACTTTCCTGGGGAGACTGTTCCAGCACCCAATCACCCTCTGAGGGAAGAACCTTTTTGTAATAGTCAGCTTAATTCCCTCCTGACACAAGTTCATGCTGTTCCCTCAGGTCCTGTCACTGGTCACCAGACAGAAGAGAATAATTCTGGAATTTTATTCCAGAAGTATGTGCAATTCAGCAAGCAGAAAGGAGGTACCTATTTATCCTAATCTTTATTCTTATTTCATTAATTGTAGCTGCTAATTCATTTTAATTTCTCTTCATCATAACTAATTTGTAGAGTTACATGCATAAGGTAACAACCACAAGGAGAAGAGAAAGATATATAAACATTTCAAATTTATATACTGTTTATTTAGAATTCAGCTTTTTTGAATGGCAAGACAGAGGAAAGAAGACAAAACTGGTGTGTAGCAATGAAAGAAAATTTATCATGTTTTTTATGTATTTGGTAAACCTAGGTCTGATCGTACAGCATAAAAAATTTACACTGACGTAGAAATGTTAACAGCCTGTAGCGAAAGTATTGCGTGTGAAATGATGCCAAGTATGTATCTGTGTGTCCTTATATAAGAAATCTCCATATGTATTGAATGCAATTCTTTGTAGCACTTCATCATGCTTCTGTGTTTCAAAAGTCCTCATAAATATCCAGGCTACACTGGGAGTGGGCCTTAAGTTTCTGTATTTATTGACTGACATGATCAATTTTTTCAAGGTCTGTTAGTCCTCCCTGTAATCTTGGAAGAAATCAAGAAAATTTCCAGTGAAATAAAGCTAATGAGTGGGTAAACAAATATGAACAGGAATTACATTACAAAGTAATAAATAATATACTTATTTACACCAGGATTATTTAGTATTTGTAGAACCTTTAGGATCCTCATAAAATAGGATCAGACTTTGCTATATCTAACAAAAACAGACAGGATAATCTTCCACCAGGAATGCTTACAATCTTAATCTTACCCCCTAAAATGTTTGCTGTCTACGTATAAGATAAGGCATGACAGCTGACCATTGCCAAACTTAATACATTGAAAATATGAGAGAGTTTTAGTCTGCAGGAATGGACTTAAAATGAACTCCGCTAACTTTGTAACAATTGTTTTTAACAGAACAAAATGCAGCTGAAGGGATGATTAGGCAGTCTCTTTGTGGATAATGATGGAAAACTAAACTTCTGCTTATTTTTCTTAATAGCCTGCAACATAGGTTTATGCAAACCTGTAAAATGGCCTCCATAACAGAACACATAAGAAAGAAGTCACTATCTCTGCACTCTGGTTTGTAGCTCTTGGAGCTGTTACAGGAGAATGTTCATCAGCTTGACTCACAAGCAACTCTGCTGCTGAGTCACTAGATATTAAAATTATAGAAAATATATTGAAAGGTCACCAATTATCTCACTTATTAAGAAAAGAGCACATTTCAGCCAAGTGAGAAATTGAGAGCTTACAGTAAATACATTGTATGTCTTCAATTTCTTCTTCACCAACACAAAATACTTCCTCAGTCAGGAAACTGACTCTCATCTTAAATTTCAGGGTTGAATTACTCTTTATTTTTCGTTTTGCCCACTGAGTGTAACAGGAATTCATTGTCTTCTTTCAGTTCAGGGAATATGGGATCACAACCAGCAGATACCCACATGATCAGTCTCATACTAGAACCTGAGACTAAGTTGGTCAGCACAGAGAAGGTTCTGGGGAGCTCTTACAGCAGCCTTCCCGTAACTAAAGCAGTCTTACAAGAAAGGTGGAGAAATACTTTTATCAAGAGCCTGTAGTGACAGGACAAAGCGTGAAGGTTTTATACTGAAAGAGAGTAAATTTAAATTGGACATAAGACAGAAATTCTTTCTATGAGAACTGGACCCGTCCCTGGAACTGTTCAAGACCAATGTGGCCAGGCCTCTGAGCAATCTGGTCCACATGGAAGGTATCCATGTCCATTGCAAAGGGTTCTGAAATACAAGTCATTCAAAGTCCCTTCAAACCTCAACCATTCTATGATTCTCACCTGCTAGAAAGTTTTTCTTACATATTCATCATTCAGATCATTCCAGATTTTGTTTTCTAGCGGAACAAACATTCCAGCCAATACATTAAATCTGCTATTGATAACTTACAGCAGTTGAGACTTCAGTTCTCCTTCTGCTATAAAATATCAATATATTGTAGTATGTAACGAGACATTTACTTTCTGCAGCTGTAAAAGAGATTCAAACAAGCTAAGCTGCGTAATGATAAATGACATTGGTTTCATGAATCTGCATTTTTGTACTTCTTTCAGGATAGCAGTCTGCATCCATACAGATTGGCATGCTTCAGAACTTCCAATTTTTTGCTCAAATTGTAACATATCCCATAAGTTACTATTTAAATATTTAATGGCTGTCATTGACCTCCTTCACTACTGAAGAACCTATAATATTTATTTAGGCTGCAGTTAAAACTGTAGTCGCAAAAATTGATCTTGTTCATGAAGACCTCGTGTACTCAAAAAGAGCCATATATGTGACAAATATGGTCAAACAGCACAGTGGGTTGACCCTGACTGGGTGCTAGGTGCAGACCAAAACCTCCGTCACTCCTCAGCCTGTGGAGGAGTGGAGAGAGAATACAACAAAAGACACATGGGTCAAGAGAAGGACAGGNGTCTGCAGGGCTGTTTCTCTCCCACTCCTCGCACTTTTCTGGCTGCAACTGCCCAACACGGCAACTTCCTTCCTTTCCTAAATCTGCCATCCCACAGGCACTACCACCACTGCTGATGGGCTTGGCTTTGGCCACTGGCAGGTCCATCTGGCTACCATNATCATTCACCAATTACTGTCACAGTCAAACCAGACTCAGAAATTACTGTATTTATTACCAATCAAACAGAGAAGGTTAATGAGAAATAAATCCAAAACTTATAAACACCATTACCCCACCTCTCCCTTCCTCCTGGGCTCAACTTCATCTTTGTTTTTCTCTCCCTCCTCCTGCCCTTGAGCAGCACAGAGAGACAAGGAATGGGCTTGCTCTAAATTCATCCCACCTAGTCTCTGCCACTCCCTTCTCCTCATACTCCACCCCTGCTCCAGTGTAGGGTCCCTCCCACAGGAGACTGTCCTCCATGAACTTCTTCAACACAAGTCCTTCCAGTGGAGTGCAGGAAAAGACTAAGGAAGCATGGATTCCCCAAGGGGTCACAAGCCCTGTCAGCAAACCAGTTGCAGCCAGAGCTTCTCACAAGGCTCCACTACGGGGTCCTTCATAGGCCGTAGATGGGTATCTGCTTCATCAGGGCTTGCAGGGGCACAGCTGCCTCACCATGGTATTCACCACGGGCTGCAGGAGAATCTGCTCTGCTGCCTGGACCACCTTCTTCCCCACTGACCTGGGTGTCTGCAGGGCTGTTTCTCTCCCACTCCTCGCACTTTTCTGGCTGCAACTGCCCAACACGGCAACTTCCTTCCTTTCCTAAATCTGCCATCCCACAGGCACTACCACCACTGCTGATGGGCTTGGCTTTGGCCACTGGCAGGTCCATCTGGCTACCATCTGGCATTGGCTTTGCTGGACATGGGGAAAACTTCTAACAGATTCTCACAGAAGCCACCTCTGTGGGCCCCTTCTACCAAAAACTTTACCTAGTACAAATAGTAACTACTTCCTGCTTTTTGCTTAACAACCTGCCTGATGTCTCTGTACTCTATAGCACTGTCATTTTTCCAGACCTTCCTAAGCTTTTACTTTCCACAGTTCCCTGATTTATTCATTGTACAACTTCAGTAAAGAATGAAAGATGCAAAGGGCTTACAGCAAAGACCCTGAGCCTGAAGCCTGGCAGATGGCCAGGCAAAGAAAGCCTGTGTAATTGTATTATCTTGCACCCATATAGGGGAATAGAAAGTTACAAGAATACCTTTGATTCTAGCATTTCCCACTAAGTAAAAACACAGAAATCTTCACTAAGTTGGTTTTTTATTCCTATTAGAAAAAGGAATTCTCCAGTATAATATGTATTTCTACAAATCCCAGGTCATCCTCACACTTCCGCTGATATGTAGGAGCAGCAGCAGCATGAAGCAAGTTGTAATCACTAAAGCTGGTATGTCTGCCTGAAAATAGAAGACAGCTAACCACTATTCTACTATGTTTAGAGACTATTTCTTATAAAACAAGGAAATCCTTGATCCCATGAAACCTGGACTAATTCTTAGGCTACGCAGAACAAAACTTTTCCTGCTTTTCTCCCCATTGGTTTCTCCTTCCACAGCTTCTGTCAACCTTACTACGTCTACCAAGACTGCGTCTCAAACAATCCTCAGATCTTGCTTCTCATTTGTCTTGTTTCTAAATCACAGATTTTCTGCTCACATCTTCCCACTCCTATATTTTGCTATAAAACCATTCCCCCCCATCTTGCCACAGATGCAGTGTATTCCTTTAGGACCATGAGTTCTGTTAACATGAAACAGTAAATAAAAAAAAATAATTTTGAAACTATTGGATCAACCATTTAACCTCAAATTCATTCCAGTGTTAGCAGTTTTTATCTCATGTTGTAGATATGAGATCCAACAATATTCCTTCCAGAATATCACGTCTAGGAAGTCATATATACACCTCATATTTTTTTAAAGTTTCACCTTTTCTCAAAGGAATAATGACCTCTACTTAATACTACAAGAACACTCTACTTACACTAATAAGAAAGCATAAAGGAAAACTTCCAGACACTGTAAGCAGCAGAGATGCCAGTTATGTAAGTAGCTAGCCAAGCCAGGCAAACTATCTCCAGTACCTATTTTGTTTTTAATTGTTACATTCTTATGTACTCATATTTCACTAACTTTTAGCTGTAATGGCGAGAATACATCAGACAAAGCTGTAGCTGACAAGTTTGTGCTTTTTCCTCTAAGACTTACATAACTGTAGTATGGTATTTAACAGAGATTATTTCAACAGCTACTACAATTTACTGCTGCACATTTGAAAATGGTGTAATGTAACAGCAATGGACATCTCTCTCATTTACATTCACAGCAGACAAAGAAAACCTGATGGCTTCCCTTCTTTAAATAAATCTTAGTCAGACAGTTCCATCCCTTAAATACGAACAAAACACTATGCTGAGTTATTTATTTGAAGATTCAACTGCTGTATGGCAAACAGCCTACATGCCTCTGTCATCTGCATGGCATGCAACATTTTCCTGTTCAGTTCCAGCGAGAGCCTAAGCACAAACTTCAAGCTGTAAGATGTAACGAGGATGGATCTCCACCTTGGATACCCATTCATTATTTCATGGGGAGGCAGATGTCAGACACAGAAGTTCTGCATCGGTATATCCTGTATTATTTGGCTTCTCATTAATACACCATTTTGCATGGTTTTACTTCTGTCACACAAGGATACTTAATGATGATCAGAAAGAATGAAGAAGGATCAGGCTGACACTGCCTCAGCAGTTGAAGGCAACTCCTTGCAACACAGTCACCTGATTTCAGCAGCAAAAGAAGCTAAAGGACATGTTTTCACAGATCTCTTTGTGGCTAGTCCAGCATAAAACTGAAGTAAATGTTAAGGTGTAAAATACTCTCCATTAAGGCACTACGCATTTAAAGCTTGTAGCTGAGACTCTAAGCCATTAGCAACTGAATTTCTACTCTACTCTAGTACCTACTCCTTAAAATGAAGCTTAGGCTGTACCTTGCAAAACATAGCAATTTGTAGCCTTTGTATTTTCCCACTGATGAAAGAGCAGACTATTCACAAAAATATCAGTTAACCTTTTCAGACATACTTCACTTTTTTTTTCCACGTGGAAGAAATTCATTCCAAAAAACTAAATCTAGCACAGTTTCTATTAAGCACAATCAGTTATAAACATAAGAAATTATCTGATTGCAATTCAGTTATTAAAAAATCAGATAATAATCATAATAATAATACAACTTATTTTTAATGATCCTTTCTCTAACAAGATGGTACAATCTTTAAAAAGGCCATAAAAAAGCTTTTGCTTATGTGTATAAAGTGTTTCAAATTTTTAGCTGTGCTTTCAACTGCTTTCAACAGGATCAATCCCTTGTCATAATCTCTGAAAGAAAAAAGTTTATAGGACATCATCCTTCTGTCTCTCCCATTTCAGTTACTGTAATTTCACAAAGCTAGTAAATGTAACATTACAAAAATCTTTGAAATTAATTATTAAATTAAGTGTATGTTTTCTGATTTTAGTAAAGTCCTCTCAATGAAGCTTGAAAAATAATTTTATTAGGATGTGGACCCTATAATTAAGCTCCATGAGACTCAAGTATTTTATGTAATTGATTTTGCATTAAACTTTTCCTCATCTGTCATGAAAGCCACAATTACAGTGAAAACTAATCTGACTTGCACACTAATTCCCAAAAAAGGATTTAGTATTACATATAGGCCTCAGCATTGTCTGCGTATTTCAACTCCAAAAATAAAAATTTCACAGATATTTCCTTAACTTTTTTTCCCCTAGCATCTTCCTGAGTTTTGTAACTGGAATTTCTGTTTGTAGTTCAATTATTCAGACTAATGTGGATTATACTGCTGTCCAAAAATCCTAATTCAAGTGTGATCTTATTACAGATTTTAAAAAATGCATTTAAAGGACAAAAAAAGTTTAATAAACTTCAATGAATTAATGGATTCCACAATTACAGAAAAAAAAAAAAAAAAATCTGAGCAACAATCCTGATTAAAACTGATCTCAGATGCAGTATGGTGTTATACTAGGGATTCTATTACTGGTGGAAAATATTTATTTATTTATCTATTTCAAAGTTTATCAAAATGCAAAGAATTCCTCGGTCCTTAAATTACGTGTTCAAATACATCTTCCATGACCACCAATGAAATTCAACAGATCAGAATTTACAATGCTTGAATTTGTTCTGAAGAAACTAGTAATTAAAAAATTATGATTTTTTTTCAAAAAAATAAAAGTTTGCATAATCCCCATTTCAATTCATTTAGTTCAAAATAAGGTCTGCATTTGAAATACTTTTTTTTTAGAAACTTATGTCTATGTTTTCAATGAACATGAAAATAGTACGGAAAACCCTACGTGTACCTTTTGAAGTTTTCTTTACTTCATTTTAAAAGATTTTCGTTTTTGAAAGATGAGAAATAGTAATAATAAAATGGTTTTTTGAACATAACTTTTAAAATAACTCATAAGGAAGGCAAACCCTTTGTTTCTAAAATCTTCTGTTACATGTAGAAACAGAAACCATTCCCTTTATGTGTATTAGTAACAAAAAATTATAAAATCTGTAGCCTTATTTAACATGCATGGTCCAATAACTGTTTTCTGCCAGTACCTGTTTGGTTTTATCATAAAAAGAACACTTGATTGAAAAAGCATTCATCTGCACAATATGCATAAATTTTAAAAAATTGATTTGTCAGTATTTGTTTTTAACATAAGCCCAGCAGAAGCTGATACACACTGAAACACAAGTACTACATACTCTACCCAGAGTTTTAAAAATATTTTCCATAACTACTGCAAAAATAAATACAAGCATCACACAAAATACAGGTTTTTGGTAGAAAAGATTAGCAATGCAAATATTCATTAGTTTCTAGATTGTGAGGCCTCGATTTCAGGCAAATCGGTACGTTTTTTCTCTGTATAACTCCACTAATTGCAGTGTGTCTCTCCGCATGTGGTGCAATTCAACATTAGTGACACCTCTTTATCTCCTTATATGATGCTGATCAAAATCACAGCAATTATCAAAGGAACTGAAAATTACCAGTTAAACATGATCCTTAGGATATGAAGTCATGCTCTGGCCTCAGTCATGCCCTGTGTTATGTTATCCCTCATCTGCCTTTCCTTGAAGCAGCAGAGCTCACTGTTTCATTGGAGAATGACAGTCTTTCATTGAAGACAGTATGCTTTGAAGCTAAGCCTATGTTCTTCAAAACATGATGAAATGCTACGCAGAAATTAGCAAAAATGTAAACCCTACAACTACTGTTGTGAATCTAAACTATATTCCACTCCTCTACTTGTGAACCCAAACCTGTAATAAGCTACATATGATTTAGAGTCAGTATTTCTTAATATCCAATTAGAATTAAAATAAAACCATTAATGGTTCTTTTATAATAGCACTTAGCATATTAAAACACATAAAAGGTTTGGCTCCCTTGGGCCTCTTTTACGGGCCATATATTTAGAGCTGAGAAAACAATACTCATGTGAAGAAAGACAAAACCTAGTTCAAAATGTACTCTACTGCATAGTTTCCTATTTCATTTCCCATTTTATTTCCATAGTTCAGATGTATTAGAAAATCCCATTTTAAGAAGTAGAAGGTTCCTATTACAGGGGGATCAAATGCCCTGCAACTTTAGCTGTATTTTAAATTCATCATTATCCCTGGACATAAAACTCCACTTCTACTACCACTTATTAATAAATAAAAAACATTCTGACAGAAGATACATAAGTGCCCAGATTAAACAGCTAAAAGACAATATCATTTTGTTTTCCAATTGATGGTTATTGTGCACACTTTTGCTATTTGGAAAATCATTAGTATCTTATGGAGAAAAAAACAACTCACCTAGGAAGCAGTTTTGCAAGTGAAACAGAGTAAATTTACAGTATTTTGAAATACTATTTTCAATTTACAATATATGTACAGGCACTCCAATATATGCATAACTGCATTACAAAACAAAGGCAGAGAATAACTAATCTGAGCCATGCTGGGCTAGACAACTATTGGTTTGCTCAGAAAATGAGTGTGTAATTTCTCTACACTCAAATCCAGCCATGTAAGTAGGGAGTGAACATTACAAGTATCTCGCAGTTGCTGACAGTTACTTGTATAAAATCGGTGGATCATTCCAGTATGTGACTTAATGTAATTTATTTCCATGAAGAAACCAACTATCTTCATTAGCCCTTTCTGACACCTATGCAACCAGAGATGAACAAAACTGCAACGCAAACCAACTCTTGCAGAACACCTTCCTGAGGCATTAGAACAGTCTAAACTTGAAACATTGCATTTCAGTCAGAAGGATTATTAATCCCACCACAGTATAATGACAGTAGCAGTTGTCATGGTACAACAAATAACATACAGGCAAAATTAATTTTCAGGGCTGGTAGGCTTCAGGAAAAAAAACATTAGTGCTTAATGGTCTCAAACAAAAATTGCCTTGGGAAGTCTGATGTAAGCTAAGAGGAGTTGAAATGAAAAAAAAAAAGGTAAGATTTGGTGTGGAGTACAATGAAAATAAAACTTTATGTCTGTATCATCACATTTTTAGCCAAACCCTGCACCTCCTAACCACTGTTTGCAGCTGTGGAGGTTCTCTCACACTAAGTTGTGTGCAATGGGAAAGTTCTGCTAGGATTTCTGATAAGCCAATCTTAGCACAGAATCATAGAATCATCAAGGTTGGAAGACACTCTTTATATCAGCCAGTCCAACCACCAATGATCCAGTCCAACCATCTTACTGAGCAAGTAAATTTGATCTATGATAAAATATAAAAAGTCAAGCTTGGTTTAGCTTCATAAAAAGAAACATGCTTACAATACCAAATATATTTTTACGCTTCTTCAATTCTGATACAATTCAATTAACTGCAGTTCAAGTACAACCCCATTAACTACCTTAGTTTTGGTGCACCATTTCAATACACTTAGTATCTTCATGCTTTATTTACTGTAGAATGTCTTGGTTAAACCCATTCCTATCACCGGATGGTTTTGTTGGGTTTATTTTTTTGGTTTTATTTTATTTTCACCAATGGATAGAAGAGACAGAAATTTACAGTAAATTTCACTAAAATTAAGACAGAGTGAGGATTACAATTCAAATAGAAAAAGTCAGCAACTTCTTGGTACCGTGCATTTCTTCTGTGAGTATTCACAGCTGTAACTTCTATTCATAAAACACAGACTGTCATTGTTTTACAAAGAATAACAGAATTGCTATGAACATATTAATTCATGCTGATTCATGATAACATTACTTGATTACTGGGATAATAGGAATGAGCTTTTACCACTTCTGTGATCAAGCCCTAATGTTTTACTGGACAGAACACCTACTTGATTTGTATTTTACTTTAAAAAAATCAGGATCAAGCCAGGATAGGACAAATTCAGCACCCCACCAGAATTAAAAACTATAAGAAGACATGATCAAAAATGTGTGATTTTAATGAAGAGCATCTGAGCCCTGTAAAATCAATACTCTGTATGCAATACTGCATGCCAGTAAAAGAAAATATGAACTTCACTTTAAAAGTAGGAACCTACTGTTACTTTTAAACTTTATCTGCAATCTCTGTTAAGTGTACTGCCTTTTCGAGTAAATTAGTTGACCCACCTGAGAATAAGTAAACATAATCTAGAAAATGAATAGTCAATGGCCAATACCTAATTAAAATTAAAAAAAAAAAAAAAAGAAAGAGAGAAAAGTAATGTTATGATACTACCCCTCATGGGAATCCAGCTTCATTACAATCAACAGTGTGTCTGTTTTGTCCTTGTTATGCTCTCCCTTCATGCATGCTGAGCTTTCCTTACTCACTGCATTAATCACTGTCCACAGCTGGTATGATTTAGCTGAGGTTCTGTTAAGAATATCACAGACTATTCAAAATGCAAGAAGTAAAACAGTATTTATGAATTAACTAGAGTTTAATAACACACTACAAATCCTTTCAAAGTCTTAGGCTTAAATTCCACTATGCAAAAATGTTACATAATTCCATATACTATGCATGTCACTTTTAAAAGATATCTGTTAAAAATAACTGCACACTTGAACTTACAGTAAGCATTAGTAAAACACTACACACTTAGCTAAAAGTGGTATTTTATTATTTTAACAACAATTTTACCTTTATTTTCTAATTAAACTTGAGTATTACCATGCATGATTAAATGGGCCTTGATTACTTCTGATGCAATCTCTGATAGAAAAGTCACTTGTTTCTGTGGTAAAAAGTCAAATGATGATTTATTTCCTTAGCTTCTTTAGGTCTTTGCCAGGCTGCTTATTAAGTTAAAAAAAAAAAAAAAAAAAAAAAAAAAA
>VXBB01013634.1:147902-161325 GCA_013399915.1 Illadopsis cleaveri | reverse complement strand
CCCCCCAGCCACTATCTACTTCTCTGAATTTTGGACAGGACACATGCTTACCAGACAAGCCTAAGTCCTCATTACAAGAAGGAGGTCTTTCACTGAGCCTGTTCTAACCTTGGGCACTGGGAAGAACACAAAGGTATGCCAAGCAGTGGTAATCACTACTTACCTTCAACTGAGAAATCTCACATACGCACATAAATAAATAGAAAAAATGACATCTTAAAAGAAACAAAAAAGGCGGGGAGGAGGTGTAATTTATAAAAAATATACCAATAGAGAGAGAAAAACTCTTCACAGTCTCCAGGATATATTAATGTATCTCTCTGTCAGTCAAATTTGTGTTGACAGTTCATATACTTCATGCAAAAAACAGGCGGTTAATTCTCCTCTTACTTTTTGATGACTTGGATACTCAGTCACTTCATCTCCATATATGGGCAGATCTAACCCCAAATGACCCTCTGAAACATATCAAAAAGCTATCAAGCTATCCAGATCCTAGAAACAGCAAATATTTGAAATTTTTTCCTTCAGACCAACAAGATATTCATAAGCCCTCCTAACAATAACAATAAACTAACAATACTTAATAACAATAAAGTATAATACAATAAATAATACAATAAACGAACAATAGTTAGTGTCCCAACTTCATAATCTTTAAAAAACAGATAAAAAATGTCTCTGAAAGAAATCAGTACCTAATTCAGACTTCACTGCAAAGAAAAAATACCAAAAACACAACGATGCAACCACTTTTTCTTATGGTTCCTCCAGGTCCCAATTCAAAATGAAAAATTAAGAACCTGCTTAATCCTAAATTACTTACAATAAATATTTCTGGGTGAGAAGTTCCATTATTCATACCCAGTGTCTGGGTACAGGTTACTGTTACTAGTGACCATTCTGCTTGAACTACAATGATTGTCTCAAGTGTGTGTCATTTTGAAAGGATGGTAGAAGCTTGCAGCTGGCTCTGCAGTTGAAAATATAGTCACATGAGTTCTTCTCATGAGAGAAGTACCTTACCTCACAGCTCATTTTATATTACCCAAAGATTTACCTGGCTTTTCCTGAAAACAGTGCCTGCTCTCTAGTATGGGCTTTTCCATCACAAGACACTACCCACTGCCCCAGTGACACTACTAGGGTTGAGTAGTCAGTGTTAAAATATTAAGTAACTTCAACAGAGATGTGTGGTGCCTTGAGGAGAAAACTATCTACAAAGCCCTTCTGTCCAAAGAAAAATTACAACAATACTAGTTTAGAAATACTATGAAACTTCATAAGAAAATGCTTTGGAGTATATGAGCCAGGTCAAAAGTCCTTTAGGAACTCAAGCATCTGGGCAGCAATTAAGGCACTGGGTACTAGAATAATTGTAGTAATTTTAAGATCCTTCTAACATGTTAGAATTCAATGGTGATGGATGCATGGAGACAGAATAACTGCTCCTTCCTTGACTCCACACACAGATCCCTTTTTGCTTAATGCCATGATCTTTCCTCAAATATACGAGAAATCAGTTTCGAAAGAAAATGGCTTATAGCTGGTAAACATGAGTAGAAATATGAGAATTATGCAAAGAATACTACAGCTGTGATTTCAAGTCTGTTGTTCCTCTCCTTCTTCAATCTAATGAAAACTGACACAACTGTGTGAGTAACTGATTTTAGGTGAACTAAAGGATATTTACAATGAGGCTGAGACCTTTAAAACACTGACACAGTTTTATCAGTTGTAAAAGGTTTCTTTCTCTTCATGAAAGTACTTACTCCCAGAATCAGACTGTCCAGCAGTTTTATTGTAAACAAAATCTGCAATATTCCCAATACTCCCTAGGACTTTGATTAGAATTTTCATATTTGTTTTAGTCCATTATTCATTGGAACCTAAAAAGAAGGTGCTAAAAAAAGTACTTTACATTTTAAACCATATTTCATATTTGACTGATTATTTTTGATCCAAGGGTTAGCAACTGCAGCAATGTCAAAGACTGCTCATGAATGATAACTTCATTCAAACCATTCACAAAGAGGGTTCTCATTCTGAGATTTTTTCTTTACTCTGTGGAAAATTAGTGTGCATGTCTGAATACTGCCATAAATATTAACTTTTCAACACCGGAAACCCAGGTTGTTGAATCATAAAAAAAAGAATTTTGTATACTGTAATCAAACTCTAGGACTAGTTACTCCTCTAGATCTTGATTTTAATTTCCGTTATTTCAAATATCTCTGCAGCACTTCCTAAGATACCAGACTGAGCACTTAAATGTTACACCTATATCTGAAATTTACAAAGCAAAATTTTTGTAAAGATGGGAAGCTAAAACAAAGACATAAAAATACATGCAACAAGAAGAAGGCAGAAANACTTGTACCATGCACAAGCTTACATGAAGTTGATATTTGGGATATTTTGATTAATTCTTTTTTAAATTTCTTAGCAAAAACTAGAAGCTGAAGGTTAAGCAATATTTAACCTTCTAAAATAGGAATCTTTATATACACAATAGAAATGAACTTGCACCAAGACAGAAGCACCAGAAGTTTGGCTGAAGTTACATTTCTACTAATCAGAGAGTGGTTTAAGCTCTGCACATTTTTGTAAACACTAAATTGCATTTTTTCAAAATTTTCACACATACTCACAAACCAATACACAAACACACATAAAAGCAAAAAGGGCAATTTCCAAAACCTGTTTGAGAGAAAAGAAATTGCATCAGTTTGCTAAAATATTTCCTCACACTTACAAGAACAATAGCTTTACCTTTGGTTGAGATTTTCAAGGAATGGAAAATCTTTTTATTTTTAAAGAATTTTAGAAGATTTTAAAATCAAGGAAAGAGAATACCTGCAATTAAACATTTCAAGTAATACAGCATGAAGTGCTTCCTGGATCTTTGCTTCTCAAAAATACCCTATTAAAAAAAAAAAAATTGCACAAAGTACCTTTCAGAATCTATTCTTCAACATAATTAAATCCCCCTTATTTATTACAAAAACTCTGGAGAGTACACACAAGATTCACTTTGCTCAATCTTCAAGATTAAACTTTTTATGACAGTCAGCTTGTCTTCTTACAAAGAAGAAATCAAAAGAGGAAGATACAAAGAGGCACTAGTTCAACATAAAATTAAGACTACAATTTGACAAGGTTGCTATACCTCATACGATACGTAAGAGTTAAAAGCTTGTGATTCTTGAATTTGAAGACCAAAGTGCAAATAATTAGTAGAAGTAAAGCTAATTACAGAATCACAGAATGGGTACAGTTGGAAGAGGCTGCCATTAGGGTCATCTGGTCCAACCTCCAAGTTCAAGTGGTATCATCCCAGAGCACAGGATTTCATCCAGAAAATTCTTGAATATCCCCAGTAAGGAAGACTTCATCATCTCTCTGGGCAATCTGTTCCAGGGCTTAGTCACCTGCACAGTAAAGAAGTTCTTCCTCATTTTCAGGTGGAAATTCCTGTGCATCATTTTCTGCCCATTTCCTCTTACCTACTGCTCAGCAGCACCAAGCAGAGCCTGGCTCCATCCTCTGACACCCTGCCTTCAGATACTGATGAACACTGATGAGATGCCCTCTCAGTCATCTGTTCTCTAGGCTGAACAGGCCCAGCTCCCTCAGCCTTTCGTCGCAAAAGAAATGCTCAGTCCCTTAAACATCTTTATTACTCTCCACTGGACCTGCTGCAGCAGCCCCGTGTCTCTGTTGTGCTGAAGAGTCCAGAACTGGGCACAGCACTCCAGGTGAGGCATCACCAGGGCTGAGTAGAGGGACAGGATTGCCTCCCTTGACCTGATGGCACTGCTCTTCCTAATGCACCCTACTGTGCCAGGAGGGCATAGTGATAGCTCATGGATAACATGCAATATTTGGTCAACTGATGTAAGTTATTTTCTGATTATTTTTCATATGAAGGAAATGGCTATTAAATGTGTGAATACATTTTAAGTGGTATGAAATACTGTTGGTGCCGTTTTTTTGCAATTACATCTCCTTAAGTAAGTACAATCAAACATTCAGTAAAGTACAAAAATACACTCTGCAAATACTAATCTGACTAGATCCCAAGAACATCTATTACAATTAAGATTAACCTCATGCAGTTACCAGGAAGTAAGAGAAGTTAAAAAAAGCCTTCCAGCCTTTACAACAACAGAAGAGAGAGAGAGAAAAAGATAGAGATGTAATACTTGACTTTCATGCTCTAAGTGGCCCCAGCTATTGCCAGAAACAAAAAACTGTTAGAGGCCTCTTTTTCTTAAAAAGGTAAGAATGATAGACTCACTGTCCTGAAAAAATTCCTAGTGGACTTCTATTACCCTTTTTGTTCTCAACTGGTTTTTCTGATTGTAAAATTTTAAATGGCTACCAAATTTTGAAATGAAACAATGCACTTCAGTTGCCAGTGAAAAGATAAAATACATATACAAATAGCAAAGCAGATGCTCTATTTTTAATGGCAGTTTAGACAGAAATGAATTGTACATCACTAAAACTCAAGTTCTTGGTATACGTAAGTCTTAATATTGTATTCTGAAATTTAAAAAATGCAACAGAATGAAGAACAGAAAAAGAAGCTGGGATTGAACATTTCACTCTGAGTTCTTTGAAAGAAAATAGAAATTCTTAGGGAAAATTTTAAATTCTTCATTTGAAAAAAAAAAATGCATTGTTTCAGAAGGAAAATGAAGTCTAATTATAAAAAGACGACTTTTTTTTATTTCTATGGACTGCAAGAGGCCTGAATGCTAGAGGCAAGAATAAAGAAAATTATATGAGAAAAAGTTCACATTAGAAATATTAAGCAACTCATGGGACCCGGCCAGACACATCTCAGGATCCTGAGGGAGAGAATGACAGACAGAGATGCCAAGCCACTCAAGATCAGATCTGAAAAGTTGTGGTATTAAAATGAAGTCAAATGATTGGAAGAAAAGAAACATCATGGACTGGCCCTTCCATCTCACCTCCATGCCCAGTGAAATTATGAAGAAGGTCTTCCTGGAAAATGTAGCAAGACAAATGAAGGCAGGGAGATAACTGGAAACAGACATGGTTACGGTAAGTGCAAACGCTGCCAGACTAATTTACTTACAATAACTGTGTCAATGGGACAAGGGAAGAGCAACTCATGTTCTAAGCAGACTTTTGTAAGACCTTTGGCACGGTCCCTCACAACATTGTAACCAAAAAATTGACAAGGTATGTGTTTGATAATTGTACTATCAGAAGAATAAGAAACTGGCTAGAAGACAATATCCAAAGACAATGACATCAAGTGGAAGCCACCATAAGGGTGGTGAGATACTGCAACAGACTGCCCAGAGAAGCTGTAGATGCCCCATCCCTGAAAGTGCTCGAGGCCAAGTTGGATGAGGCTCTTCGAAATCTGATTTCATTACAGATATCTCTTCCCATGGCCGACGGGATTGGACTAGGTCATATTTAAAGATTCATTCTAACCCAAACAATCCTGATTCTGCAATTCTTTGACAATGAAGAGAAAGGAAATTAAAGGGAGTAGATATGCTTATCACTTCAACACAACCCAAGATATTTTCAATTCTACAAAGTCTCCATAAATTCAAATTTTATAGTAGTATCACAGAAGAATCACAGAATATCCAGGAAGAGGCCCATGAAGATCACTGAGTCCAAGTTCTGGCCCTGCACAGGACATCCCAACAATCCCATCATGTACCTGAAAGCATTGTCCAAACACTCCCTGGACTCCATCAGGCTTGTGGCCATGATCACTACCTTGGGGAGCCTGTTCCAGTGCTCACCCACCCTCTGGGGGAAGAACCTTTCCCTAATAACATGCCTGGATGACTAACCTAAATCCCCCCTGACACGGTAGTCATAAATTCTGACTCCATATCAGCACAAGCCTTACAGCAGTGCTTCAAATTGAGTGAATACATCTTACACTTTTCTTCCAAGTCCTGACTGTACTAATCTTTTGCCCCTGAGAAGATGGAGTGACAGAGCAGCTGGGTGAGCACCCATCAACCAGCCAAGGTTAAACACCACACTTAACTATAGCAATGAAATTTACTGAAATTTAAAGTTCACTTCATGTTTACAAAATTAAAATCCAGATAAACCCCAAATATACACTATTTTCCTTTTTATGAACAAGTATTCCATTTTGTGGACAGCAGTATTATCTCTGTCTGGACAACAGTGGCCCTTTTTTCCCCCTAATCATTTATGAAATAAGGCATTGAAATCTCTTCAGAATACACGTGTATGCTATTAATGAAGAAGCTAAGCTAATCTTTACTTGCACTAGACAAGCATTAATAAATTCTAGAGATTGTTCACAGAATTCCAGCTATTGTATAATGTATCAGCATAATTCCGAGATGCATTTAAAAAGACATTTAACATGAAACACATTTTAATTTCACTGAATTCAGCAAGACTCCTCAGATCTGAATTTAGGCAACCAATAACATTCACCTAGTTGTTAACACCTTGACAAGTTAAGCACATTCTTTAAAGCTATGGCAAGAGTTTCTTACTGACCAAGAGCCTTAGTTTGTAAAAATCTTGTATAAAAAAACACTTAACAAGTAGATGGCAAAAAGTAAAGATATTCCTACACTATATCATGTCACAATGACATCAAGATTATCTGATTATCTGTACTATAACAAAAGCCATTATGACAATGTTGCTAGGAGGATCCAAATAAAGGATTCTATTTAATGCAATTGTAGGTCAAATAGGAAAAAAAATTTCACAGCATTTTTTTTTTCATGCTATTTGTATGGACATAAACACAGTTTATATGTGTATAAGCACACACGTGTTACAGTTGAGCTTTGACATAAACAATAAACAAAGACACAAAGAAAAAAGTGCAACCAGGACAAATCAGAACAGTGATTGATCAAAACTGGACTATGCTAAATGAACCTACTCTCTTAGATAAAATACTCGATTTTTTTAGATACAAGGGAAAATTATACAACTAATATTTTGCAATGAGGCACTGTATTCTTCAGCAGAGCATCATGAAATGGGAAATTAATGGTTAAAATAAAAAGAAACTGTGATTCTTTTACAAAACAAAACACTTAACAAACTATCCTGAAGTAAGCTGAAAAAAGCCTTAGCTATAAGCTACATGAATTTGTAATTTTGTTTTTGCAGGACCAACTTTGGTACCTTAGGAATTCTAATTACTCACTAGGCTGCAGTAAACAGAATTAGCTAATGATACATGCTAATAGTGATACAAAACTAAAAGGGATTGCCTTTTGCTATGATGGAAGTTGTCACCATTATAGAAAACGATCTAAATACTACAATAAAGAAATTGGATCCAGAGGACTAAAACCCCTGAAGTAAGAGAAGTCACCACTGTAAAAAGTACAAGACAAAGTACTTAAAGACAACTGCAAAGGATGCATATTATATCCATCAAAAAATACATATATATATTAATTAATCATGAAATTATGAAAAGCCAAAGAAACGCAGCTATTTCAAAGGCTAAGAAGTTTCTGGAAAGAATATGTATACACTTTCCTCACAGAGCTGGAGACAAACTAATGTTAATGATATAAAAAAAAAATTGTATTCTTTGACAATATTACATCCTAAAGCTTACACAGATTTCAGTTATCCATGTGCAACAGCATGCACTCCACATGGAAAACACAGAGATAAAGTGTACCATGGTAAGAAAAGGAGATTGTGTGTTTCAAAGAAGACTCAATAAGCCTACAAAAATAAAAGCTAACTGCTACTGATAAGTACTTTGGAAAGGAGAACAAAGATACTACTGGGTAAACACGAAAGAAGAAGAAGGTTTATTCAAATGATAAGCAGAGTTATAAGGCACAGCCCAATTGGTTATAAACAACTAATTCTCAAAGGAAACCAACTTATCAATTTACCATTTTGAGGACAATAATCTGTTTACCGTCTTAAGTAGCTGTTCATCCCTTAGGATCCTTCTGGGTATCTTTCAACTAGAACCACGAAAACATTTAGGATTTAGCACATCTTAAGAAACAAAAAAATGAATGTGTGAAAATGCTTCAGAGGGAAAGGGCGAGTAGAACGATGCAATGTCAGGAAAATCAGGAACTATAACAGAGATCTACCAACACCGAAATTAAATCTTTTCAAAGGCAGATGAGTTTCTGTGTGGGTGCCTGCCACTCTCCTTTTCATTAATCATTCAATAGTGCTGATTAAATTTTTTTATGCAGATGTAATGTGATAGAGAAAACTCCAAAGTGCCCTTTTTTCCCTTCATTTCCCTCTTTTGCAGTGTTTTACTGGCTGCATCTACAAGGTTAAAATAACAATTGTGGTATGAACTGAACAGAACTAAGTGTAAGCTACACATTAACACATATCATATACTTTAGAAATAATATGAGTTATCAAGCAATTCATTTCAAAAACTAATTCAAGATGAAATTCAATGGTTTAGAACACTGTAAGAGATTTATTCCAATGCTGAAATAGGCTAATTTTACCCCTCTATAGCATAACATGCACCACTTCCACATTCATGTCCTATAAACATCCTTTTGAGATTCCAATTGGAGAACATCTGCCTTTTCAAAACTATGAGAAATGGAAAAATGCATCATGACAAACTAGAGCATAAAATCCAAATAGAACAGATACGCATTTTATTCATGTTCAGCTACTGATTCTGTCAATGACTTTAATTTACCTGATGAATCTCTATGGGATTTTAAACTCCTGGCGCCTGGTAAAAATCAATGGGAACTGGGCATCCATCCTTCATATGCTTTAGAAAATCCTCTCTTTGAATACTTATTAGAATGAGACTCTTACAAAAAATATAGACCTTACAAGGTAAATGCTCAGTCTTGTCCCTCCAAAAAAACCCAAACAACTACCAATCAACCAACCAACCAATCAAGAAAACAAAAACTTTTATAAGAAAAAGCTGTAAACAATAATAAAAAGAGAAAAAAGTTTTAGANTCCGAGGGGGGGGTTTTTTTTTTCCAAACCCGTTGAGGGGAGGGGAGGGAGTGCCCCTTAGGAGGTTTCCTCCCAGATTTGCCCTAAACCTCTGCTAAGACTTAAATCAATATATATATGTGTCAAGTTGTCTTTTTTATCTAAAAATCCTGCATTGATTTCATAAATAAAAATCATAGAATAAATCCTGGTTTTTCCTCTGTGCCAATGTTTTGGGGTTTTTTCTTGATATATATGGATAGTTTAAATCTGTACTTAATGTAGTTCTGTTCTAAGTGTTATTATAGGAATCTCTACAGGGTAAAATTTTTGCTTGCCTTTATTCATTTGCTGTTGATTGATACTGGCAGCCTTTAGAAAGGACCTGAGAAAGGATTAACTGACAGGTGATCTACATAAGCCTTGTGTCCCTGCCTTTTCCAAAAGTGATTGTTCTGGACCTTACTTTATCTCTATGGGCATCTTGACCAACAGGATTCTACAGATTGGTAACCCAGCTGAAAATGAAGGAGCAGAAATAAAGGAACTTGATCCACAGGGTGCATCATTTTCTTAATTATAATTATAATTATAGTTATTTCATGGCAGTCTGGGTTGGTGTCCAAAACCACAAAACTAAGGAATGTATGCCAATACAGGGGAATTCCAACCATCAAGGTCATTTCTCCAGCTGCCACTGGTCCAAACCCATACTATAGGGCAAAACCAGAAAGACAAATAAACTGAGAAAGTGAAGACAGTTACTGTTGCCATATCTCTCATACCTCAAACACAAGGAAGTAATACAGATGATGGAGAACAGAAAGAAAATGTTGCTTGCATCATCTGGTATAACCACTGGTTGACCTCCTTTTCATTCTGTGATGTCTTGCAGCACTGACATACGTACTCCACAATATGGCAAAAGGAGGAAAATCACTTATGTGAGGATTCAGACAATGAGACACTGTGTTAAAGGTAGGGGGGAGCTGAGACAGAAGCAAACAGAATGACTGAATGCACAGAAGATTATGCTCCAGGCTGAGACAAGAGAAATGCTATCAAGAGAAGTCACGCTATTGCCACTATTACAAGTGTTCACATGATCTGACAGCAATTTATTTAATGAAATAAAAATGTATCTTTTCTATGAAATATAGAATCTATCAAGAATGTTTGTATCTTTACAATTATCATAAGACATTTTATTATGCAAATACAGTATTTTAAATCTAAAAATGCACTGTTATTTTTAAATTTATTACTGTATGCCTAAAATATGACACAGGTTGCTGATAAACAGTAGAGAAATAACATCTTATTTCACACCAAAGTTTCACTTACTACAGTATTACTTGAAAATATTATTTTGCCATGTTCTTGCATGACTTGGGCCTCTCAGAATAGCTATAAATTAGTTTACTTTTTAAGTTTGAACAATAATTTTATGTCCAATCAATAGGTCAATAGGTGTATGTCAAACAAAATGAAATTAAAACAAGCTATAAATGGATCCTTCAGTTTCTTTATGAAACCTACCAGTATAGCTCTGTTCTTGTAAGACAGATGCCCAACAGCTGCACTTGGAAGTTACTAACCCATATTTTTTAGAGAACTCATATTTTGAAACAGAGGAACCTCTTTCTAAGACATTTGTTCTAATCCCAAGAAAATAAAAAAAAGGGGGAAAAGGTAGAAGCTGCATCAAACTTCTGAATAAACCTGAAAACAATACAATGTGTATATACTTTTATGTGATGGAAAGACAAGGATGCTACAGTATTAATACATTTATCAAGTTACATCACTGTATTTATTTGCTGAATACTTTTTTGAAGTATCTTCAATATTCAGATTAGATTTAAATCACAATGCCTCATTTATAATTAATTTAATCCTGTTCTTTGCTTAGAAAAGTAGCTGAAGCGGACGCCAGGAGGATAACATGAATAACAAGCCTAAGTATTGCAACAGAAAATATATTTCACTTCATGATTTCTAACTATTATTGTGATAAGACGACTTCATATTAGTGTAAAAAAAATGCTTTTCAAAAAAACCAGATGTCACATACTTTGAATATTAAATAAATCAAAAGCTCTTAAGAAAGTTATTTTAGAATTCCATCTACACTAAGACTGCCATTCTATAAAGTATAGTAGAAAATAAACCTGTGTGAAATTTGGTGATTTCTATTGTTACTAACATAGACACAAATTTGGCTGTCTTGAGTTACACTATTGCAGAACAGGAGAGTAATTGATACCACATATATTTGTAAGATTCCTGTGAATTCAAATGGCATACAAACATCTACATGCTTCCACAGAATTTTTTTATTTTGTTAAAATACATATCCACTAGAATAGTAAACTGTCTTTTAAAGTCTTTTCTTTCAAGTTGCCAAAAGCCTTCCCTTTCCTAAAGGAAAAGAGTTCCTAACTTATAAAGATACTGCGTAGATCTTAACCTAATAAATATGATTTTAGCACTCCTTTATTATATAAATGGGTGTTAAGTATTGTATCTGGTCTGCATTTGAGCTCCTTTTTTAATAGCCAGTGGTAATTAACATGCACGACCTTTGCATTATGTACCTCAATGTAAGTATGCTACATTTAAAAAAAAGGTTGCAATAGATATAAAATATATTAATTTCTCCACATTAATCTTACATGCATTTGTAAAATTTGCATTTCTAACTTAATCTGACCATTTACTTATAACTATCAATTTCTGAGACTTTTTTCATACCTTTTGAGCTTATCTTAATCCTTGAAACTAATTTATTTACCACAAGTATTCTTCATTCACATCCAGAATTCTAGTGCAAATCATTCTATTTCTTTAATTATAAAAATTTCACAGAAACACTTTCTTTTGTACTCTAGATATCCATCAATTTCTATACCAGATGAATAGAAAAATGTATCTCACCTTTTCTTTTTTATTTAAGTAAAAAGCCGAGGAAGAAGCAGTAGCTCATTAGTCATTATTTGGAAACATCACACCATTAAACCTCAGTTCCTATTCAAAGATGATTTTGTATTGCAGCGAACACCACAGGATTATTATTTTCACCAGAAGGAATAGTCAAGGCCTTCAAATTTTTTGTTATCCAATCTGTCATTTCAATTAATCTGAACTACCTACATTTACCTTTTTTTTTGTGTGTGTGACATTTCACTGACAAATAATTAAATGCAAGAGAACAATTTCAGTATCGTAGCACAGTATTTCCACCGATGGAATTCTACCACTCAAAAAGAAAGCACAAACATTCACATTTCTTTGTGATCAGCCTGCAAATTCCTTATGGCACAGTAAAATAGCCAGCTTAGAGGAATCAAAAGAACGTTGGGTCTTTTTTTCCATTTTATAATTGTTTTCACCATCATGAAGCAGTTTCCTTATCACTTTGCCATACTTAAATTCCATTTCTTATAATTACTTAGTCTCTTCAAAACAGAATTATTAAATTACATGGCTTCACTGCACACTAGAGGTCAGCCATTAATGGCCAAGATGTATTGAGATGTACTTTTATTATTTCCAACCAGTGAAAGAGGTAATGCCTTGTGTTACAAAGCTTTGGTCACCACTGGGCTTCTCACTCAGTTTTGAAAACAAACTAGATCTAAGAGTGAACAGATGAACAACACTAAGTATTTTATGACTAATAATTATATAAGTGTGACGTGTACATAGAACCATAGCATGGTTTGGGTTGGAAGGAACCTCAAAGACCATCAAGTTCCAACTCCTCGTCATGGGCAGGTACACCTTCCATCAGACCAGATTGTTCAGAAACACATCCCACCTGGCCTTGAATACTGCCAAGGATGTAACATCCTCAGCTTCTCTGGGCAACCTGATCCAGTGCCTTCTCACCGTCACAGCAAAGAATTTACTCCCAAGGTCCGATTTAAATCCACCCTCTTTCAGTTGAAAGCCATTACTACTTGTCCTGGCACTACATGCACTTGTAAAAACTCACTTTCCAGCCCTTCTGTAGGCCTACCTTAGGTACTGGAAAGTGCTCAAAGGTCTCCCCGAAACGTTCTCTTCCCCAGGCTGAACAGCCCCAACTGCTCTCTCAGTCTGTCTTCACAAGAGAGCTGTCCCAGCCCTCTGACCACCACTGTGGCCCTCCTATGGACTCACTCCAACACTAATGTTGGGCACCACTGAGCTGGACATATTACTCTTGGTGGGGGTCTCACAAAAATGGAGTACAAGGTGAGAATAACCTCCCTTCATCTGCTGGTCATGTTTCTTGATACACACAAACATAAGTAACAGAAACTTAAGAGTTTTCCTTCAACTCATTTTAAGCATTTTTTTTCAGAACGCTGTGCAACTAAAATAATTTAGTATTATCACCCATCTTTAAATATAACCTGCTCCTGTGTTACAAACTTCATGAGAAAGTCAGGAAAGCTAAAAAA
>VXBB01013634.1:127280-147827 GCA_013399915.1 Illadopsis cleaveri | reverse complement strand
TGAAAATCGATCCAGGACTGACAACAAACCTGGCCTGAAATGAAAATTTGTTTTGTCTGATATTCAGTAGGAAAATATACTCACCTTAAACCCCGCGCCCCCAACAGAACAACTCCAGCTGAACTCACAGTATATTTACTGATGTTATGTAGTAAAATGATACTAATTTTTAATCAGTAGGTTTTCAACACAGATACTTGACAAAGTAAAACAGTAAAGGCACTGTTCACATGGTAGGCATTTTGATTCAATGGACTTCCAATAACTTAGTTAAAAACTTAGAATTGGTATGTACTGAGCATGCACAATAGTCTTATTTTTTAAATGATACCTAGTTAACTTTTATAAAATGATATCTAGTTAATTTTTATAACTTTTATTTTAAAGTTGATTTGCCAATTATTTACTTACTGCCTCTGGAACTCTAATGGAGTGTTTCACACAGTGTAAATTTAGCGGAAGATACAAGTACTGGACTCCATAATTTAAACAGGATTTTTCCAACTGATTTCATTTGTGCAGAATTTCACCCATATACTTAAAAACATTTATTATATAGACAACTAAAGGTGTATTTATGAAGAGAGAGATTATATCTTCAGTCAAAATAAATACCAGGTTTCTTAGACCTCAATCACACAGTTCTTTGCTGTAAGTAGCATAAAACTGCAGCGTGTAGAACTGAAAGGGCAGACTCTAGCTCTGTATGTTACCTATCTCTCCTACTTGCTTTCTTCTCTCATGATTGCATACAGTTGTGTTAACATCTTCAGGTTTTGGGTTTGCTTTCCATTGTGAATACTATGATTACTTTTTTTATGCAAAAGAGGTCTAATCCATTATTAAGCTGCCAATTTTTCTCTCTCTTTTTTGTATTACAGAAATACAGTATTTTTGATAGTATAAGGTATCACATTCTCATACCTATTTTCATAAAATTAGTAGACTTAATAATACTTTACTTCCATAGTCAACAGTTGAAATACAACATAAAAATTATTAAGGGCAGATTGAAGTTTACCTATCAGTTTTCACAGAACCATGGATTCAGTGAAGCTGGCAGTCAAATCTTGAGAGTACCACGTCCAGAACCAGACCTGTTCAGTGACAGAAGCTTTCCCAGAGTCATGCCTTTTTCACCTTTAAGTATCTCCAGAAATGGGGACCACAAACACTTCTGACCTATTCCAGTGCTCAGTCAGTCTTGAAATAACAACAGTTAACAACAACAACAGCAGCATGACCAGTAACAATTATAAAAATGTCTTATGTTTTAACAGAGTTTCATGGGCCTCTTGGGCTGTCATCCAGGGTCCCTCTTCATCCTCTACTATCAGGTATATTTATGTATTCATAGGTAAAATCTGACTCAGCCTTCTTGTATCGGGCCAAGCCGTCCCAGCTCTCAGTTTCTCTTTGTATGACAATATTACAATCCCAGAATTGCCTTTGTGGGCCTCCAATGGACTCACTCCAGCATGCCCCTCTTTCTCTTCTACTGAGGAGCCTAACACTGAATCCAACAGTCCAGATGCACCTGAACAGGTCTGAGTGAAAGAGAAGGATCATCTCACTCCTGAAAAATGTTGGCCTTCCTTACCACAAGGACGAATCACTGATTTATGGTCAGCTTTTGGTCAACAAGAACTCCCTGAATTTTTCTGTTTTTTCAGCTGGTCAGCCTCCAGTGTGCCAGGGGTTGCTCCTTCCCAGATAAAAGGATACCTTGCCACTTCCCTCTCTTCAGCTTCATGAGGTTCCTGTAAGCCCATGTCTCCATCCTGCCCAGGTCCCTTGAACCAGTATCTTGTGAACAGCTTTGATAAAATACCTTGTATAGGGACACAAATGTAAGACATTCTCTATTTTCATTTTATTTTCCTAATGAACCCAAATGTGAATGTCAATCTCAAGTATATACAAGTGAATTCTGGAGGAAATGCAAAAAAAAAAAGTTTCTATGAATGATCAGACACAAGATTAATGGAACACTTCTTAGAATTTTAGAAAGAAGTGCTTTACATAGCACTCCAGGATAGAATCATAGAATGATCTAGGTTGGAAAAGACACTTAAGAACAGTGAGACCAACAATTAATGTAACACCACCAAGTCCACCACATAAGATAATCCTAAGCACCACAACTACATATCTTTAAAATATGTCCAAGGATGATGACTTAACCACTTCCCTGGGCAGCCTGTTACAATGCTTCCCAACTCCTTCAGCAAAGGAATGTTTACCAGTATCTTAGATATCTTGCTTGAAATAAAATTGCCAACTGCCACATAAGCCTGAGAAATCAGTCACTGTCAATTATGTAGTTTTAAAAAGATCTCTGTTTTGATTCAATCCTAGTTGATCAGCACAAGTAGTTTAAGCAGTACTAGCTCATTTAGCATGAGCTGATACAGTATTAGCTAGTGAAGTAGTAGCTGATTACTAGGAAAAAAATTGTGTTTTTTTTAGTTTGGCATGCAGACTTAACATTACCACTGAGAATAAGGGCAGGTCAATGTCCAACCTGGTATCATTAAAGCAAAATATTTACCGTCCTTTACCCCAAATTTTTTTTTTATTGAAACACACATCCAGAAAAGAATTCCTACAAAAATCATGAGCAGTGAGAACTAACTGTTAAAAAATCAGATCTCAACAACGAACTCAAGTTACATGGTTCATTGTGCAGTATTAATTAGTTATACTCAGCTTGGTGTTCTCTTTCATTTTTCACTGAGGTGACACACACAAGATGCAGTTTGTCTGGAAGTACAATCAACGGGCTAGGTTAACCTCTTCCCAGTGATGCAGAGTTCAGTGCCGCACACTGACCTCATGCCTCTTGACAGCACAAACACCACAAATAGAGAGCTGCATGAAGAACTGAAAAAGCAGGTCTCAGGGGAAGGAAAGCACTAATCTTCACTCTTTGTTAGTAAGGGTTAAGTGCCAATCACTTGTTGATTTAATTACACAGACTAAATAAGATAATGTACAACAGCAGGACTACAATCCAAGAAAAAGGAGATTTTCAAAACTCCCAACTTTTAGGATAGGATCTTGGGAACTATGTTTTTCTTACAGGTAGTTTCTGTAAAGGCAGTGCTACTTTAGTGAGAAAAAATTGCAGCAGAATCAATGAAACATGGAAGTTGCATTAAATAAAAGTATGCACAAAAGAAAAAAAAACCCAGATGTTGCCAGAATAGCAACTCTACAGATCCCACAGTCTAGTAAATTGGGCTAGTATGGTACAATTTAGCAAAATGAAAATCCTTAAAATTCTTTGCAGAGATGGAATGTCATTTTTTAAAAAGCAGAATACCTGTGCACAATTACAATCCCTTTTGAGATGGTCTGTATAGTCTAAACAGATAAAAAATTAGAGTTTGACTTCGTTTTTATGTCATTAATTAGAGGGTACCTTTTCTTCACTGAAAGTACTGAAAGATCAGCAGATATTAAGTCTTGTCTGTCTGACTCCTTGTCTGATTGTACAACACAGATACTATTGAAAGGATCTTTATGATTTCTGGAAACACTTTGGTCAAGTCTAATATCAAAAATCAGAAATAAAGTGAGAAAATGTCCATTTGAGTAAGAGGAAAGCAAAGTTGCTACTGTTTAAACATTAGGTTGTAATATGACTTTACTGACCTCTAATGAATTTCTGCAACTTACATGAAATTTCTTTGATGAATTTTTCAATCTATTATTTCCACATGGGTGCTCCTGCTTAGTTTCTACTTAGTGACTCACGACTGACAACATTTCTGGACCATATTCCAAGGACGCTTATGAAAACTGGTGCATATTTTTGACTTTAAGAGATGAGTGGGGAAGCTAGCATGAGGAAGAATAAAGAGAACTGAAGGGGAAAACGGATGCATAGGAAGAGGCACAAATGGTAAATGAAGAACACAGGAATTATGAATTGTTTCATTAAGAAGGTGAGGCCCACGGAGATCCACAGCACAGCTGAAAACTCAGGCACCCTCTGGTGCCAAAGAACACAGAGTCGTGAAGTTTACGCCTGGCATGCTGCTGGTCTCTGCAGGTGCACAGCAATCCTTCTGCATTCCACTCAGACCAGCAGAAGAAGACTTCCTTACAGCAAAAAGCATGCCTTCTCAAAGCAGAAAGCACCCGCCTCAACTCCAGTCAGAATGCACTCCAGCTTTGCCTGAAGAAAACTGGGCCAGAGACTGTAAGAGGTAACTCACCTAGCAGAGCAGGTGTAGTAAGGACAACTGCTGCCCTAAAGGTCCCAGGATTTGGAGCTGGGTACTCAGATTTTGATAAACAAAAAAATGACTACTGGAGAATAAACAATATTTTTAGACAATGGATTCTGCTGACTTCATGCAGCTTAGGGTATTTTGGTAGAAAAAGGAAAATGCCTATCACAGAAATTTTGCACACTCCTTTAAAAGCTTTTAAATTAGGTGCATTTAGAGATAAATACTCCAGTGGTGAGATTTAAATTACCCTAAAATCCAATTTACAGTTAAATGGTATTTGTGATTTCATTTCTTATTCACCTTTACATCATTTCTATGTTAAATGTCTTTTCTGGACCACATCTGCATTCTAAAGAGAAAAGTAATTATTAAAGGAATACAAATTCCCTTACAGAATGAATAGTAGCATAATTTATTTATCTTAAAACATGAGTGCTGCAATAAGAAATTAATAGCAATGAAATATTTTTCATAGAGCTTAAGATCTTTTCTAAAACTTCAATCTCAAAACATTTGAGTATAACTGAATCAGAATATTTTATGAAATATTACCTTCTTAT
This sequence comes from Illadopsis cleaveri, assembly GCA_013399915.1. Lineage (NCBI taxonomy): Eukaryota > Metazoa > Chordata > Aves > Passeriformes > Timaliidae > Illadopsis > Illadopsis cleaveri. Next base: position 143,026 of record VXBB01013634.1, on the reverse strand, counting down.
TTTTCTGAATCAGTTCTTGGAAACAAATTTCAGTAACCTTCCAAAAGAATCAGTCTTTGGGACACCACTGAGATCCCAGTTCCTGTAGCAATACTATGGTCAAAGACAATAGTTTTCTTCGTAATTGTGCACTACCTGCCCTTCACTTTCCTAGCAATATTCTACCAAAAGGAAAGGAGTGCTTGACTACCACTGCAACTCCTTTTCCCTAAAAAAAAAAAATAAAAATCTGAAAATTTATTAAAATTTACCTGTAATGTCTGAATGTACATGATTAGGCACTACAAATAAGCATTATTAATTTATCTCCTGAAAGTCAGGTGGGTGGATGACTCTGGTGAAAAAAAGTAAGATGCAATATTCCTTTGAATCTGACAGTCTCAGTACAGACCCTTCTCTTGCCTACAGTCAGATGTTTAACTAATACGATTTTTGAGACTGTGCACAATGAAACAGTAGTCTTTACTGTTTCAAGGTATCTACAGCTCAGTAAGTTCTGATGATTTGCAGTTGCAGTCTTATATTCTGTTCAAAATCTAAGAAGTAAACAGCAATACACCAGGAAGAAAATACTAACAAGGAATTAGAAAAAATTGTCTTGATAAAAGAAAGATTGCAAGGGCCACACACTGACACACTAAAAACTGAGAGTTGTAGATTTGGTCCTCCTACCTAAGAGACCCCTTTTTATTCTCACTTTTGATCCTTCGAAATGCTTTCTTTGTAAAATGAAAAGACATGACAGATGTATTAACATCAAAGAAATACAAACTCTTGATCTTCAGGCTCTCAGAGTAGCCCAACTTTTCCCCCAAGGTTAAAATGTATTTTGCAATGAGACACTGAGCCATGCACTCACAGATAAGAAAAAAGATGCACACATACAAAAAAACCCAGATGCTAAAGACTTAGATCTGCTCAGTGGCAGAAGTGAGTATTTATCAACAAAGTCATCTATAAATTCTCAATTAAGTGTCCCTTTTAGAGAGGAACCTGTACAAAAATACCAGTCTATACCCTTCTGAAGAGAAAACAATGTTTGGAGCAATCTAGATAAAAGGTGGATTTTTCTGGCTATGGAAAAGGTAAACAAATGTTGCTGCGCTTGGGGATCTGAGAATAATTTGGCTAGAAGTTCTAATATTTTCATATAAATAATATCTATCCAAATTCTGCATTTCAAAATCAAATAAGCAAATTCACAGCCAAGTGTAGCTAAAAATCCTGTCTAGTCTCCATTCACACATTTGCATTTATTCAGAAGGAAAAGAAGTAGCAGAAAATTGAAAGAGTACTGGAAATGCATTTATTCATATTTAGCAATAACTGTAAGTTATACAGCTTTGAGAAGAAATGCTCCTTTTTTCTTTCATATCTTATATTTGATGCACAAAAAAATCCATATAGATTAAGGGTCAGGTTTCTCAAAACTTTTTATACATAACCTACCTAAACTGAGATCAATCATGAATTGTCACAAGGTTCGCAAGACACTAAATGAGCTCCTGCCCTGTGTTGGTACTGAGCTGCTGTCAAATGGTGTATAGCTGAGAAAAGTTTTCTAGAGACTTTCTGCCATGGGAAAATCCCTCACATTTTTCATGCTATTTTTAACATACTCACATTATCCACACTTATACTTAGGAGTCTCCAAAACACTTTATTTCACTGTAATGTTTTCAGAAGTCTCTAATTCTTGATAAAAAATAACACTGAATTGTTCTGTAGAATGCAAATAATCTCAATTCAAGAGAATCACCTTCAGTTAACTTAAAATTTTAACAAATGTCCTTAGTAACAAATTTATCTTTCATTAGTGCATTACCAAATTACTTTCAAGGCATCTAAATTAATTTCTTATGACATATTTAATTTTAAAAGAACTACATATATTTTTAAGGAATTCTGTATCCATTTGATGTCAAAACCTGCACTTAAGAGTAGATACAGTGTCATCTTCCTAAGATGCTGTGGGACCTTTCTGAGTTGCAGTTTACCTCCAGTTTTTAGAATGCGTACATCTTTAGATGCTACAACCTTTAAGTCACTTTCATCAGACTACAAATATTGAAAAAGGTCAGTGAACATGTTACACTTCTTCACATTAAGAGTATGTCTGAAGATGAAAGTTTATAAAAGAGGAAAAAAAGGTGACTAGTATTTTCCACTAATGTACTTCATCTGCAAATTGTAAAGCTTCATAACACATCCCATGAAATAACTAATCCTCGTGTCTCCTGCCCCAAAGCAACATATGCACACACAAAAACACACAGAGAGCTGGCATATATGTGAGCTCTGCTATTGGTAACACTAATATTGTAATTTTCCAAAACTGTAAACTGCATCTGCTTTAATTCTTGCTGTAGCCTCTAATTTCACTTCTTAGTTTTCAAATACATCTAATTGTGATATAATTGTGATATAGTGTGCTACAAGAATCTCCAAATCAGAAAAGTTAGTGTCAATGAACACAATGCACGATGCCTGTTGAAACCATATGTATTTCTGAGTGTAAGACTACAGCAAATGCCTTATAAGGACGTACTAAGCTTTGTTGTCTGCTATCATGTCTCCACGTCAAGAGAACATGCCATATACAGGCATATTAGCCTGGGCAATTTTTGAGGTCCGTTCACTTCATGTGTGTAACTACATTAACAATGGCATTCCTGTTTGTTCTTTTAGTACCAATTTATGGACCTCCTCTACACGGATTTTTTAAGTTCTTTACAACTATAAATACTGTCTACCTCCACAAAAATGAACAGTAATTTCCATTTTTTACCTGCTTTTAATAACTCTCCTATTAAAATCCCCAAACACCAGTTCCATTATTACTGAGTAGGTGGATAACCATTCTGTTTTCATTCTCTCCTCTGTGACTGTAATTTTGCAGACTTTAGCTATAATCCCCACAACCCACTTCTGCCAATTCTCCTTGAAACTGAAAGAGTCTCAGCCTCCTCAGTCTCTTCTCACATGGCAGCTGTCCCATCCTCTAGACCATTTTCGCTGTCACTGAAAGCATTTTATGTAACTCTGACAAGATACAGGTACACTAAGGTTTAAACCATTTCCAGTGATTTCCTCCTCTTCCTTATTCCTCAGGAAGAATCACTCACAGGTTTAAAGCTAGTTTTTTTTACTAGCAATTTTTTTTTTTTTTTTTTTACTATTAAAAAAAATAAACAAACAAATGCATTCTCTTTGTCACTTCTGAAATGAGTCTAGCATCTTGTGTACTGTCTATAAAATGCATCAAATCTGAATCAAAGAATATTCAGATATATAGTAGCAAACTGACATTTAAGCATGTTGTTTCAATAGATACAATGTAACTGACCACAATCAGCCACTAATTACCATTAAACTCAAATTTATTGAGCGAAGCTCTCAAAAATTGCATGTATTGAGCAAAGCTCTCTATTACAATTGCTACATTCTAAGAAGAAAATACCTATCCATCAGCTGAAGTAAGCCTTCAGTTTTATAACCTATTACCAAAATTGATGTAAGTTTTTGCCAAGTCCTGAATCTGTGTTTTTCTCCTCCTTGCATTTTCTCCAGTTTGTCAGCAACCACTGACAAACTTCAATACATTACTGGCATCATTATGCCCTTATCAGTAGGGTTAATTTGCCTTTTTACTCACATTCATTCTACCTTTGCTTTTCAATCCAAAGATGTAAGACTCTAAAACCTCATCTTAACACAAGAAATTTTTCACACAAAAAAAATCCCGTTGTTTATTTTCAAAATTTCAAAATATTCAGAGATACTATGCACTGTTTGTTGATGGTAAAATGTATGCTTTTTCACGAGAACAGGAGACCAAATGACTATTTCTCTTTTGAGTCCAGGTATCAACTGCCCATATTCTCTACAATTATTTTACGCATTGAAGTGTATGTGATATTCTTGGATGAAAACAAAGACACAGGTGGAACTTTCCTGGAAATGACTATACGTAATTAATGATCACTGCCAAAATAAATTTCTTATTGTATTGTTTTCCGTATTGTATTGTTTTCCCGTATTGTTTCTGCCTCCTTTTTCACAATTGCATGTATTGAAATAAAATCAACAGTAGTGGAAGCTCTCTTTCGTCCATATACTGGTCCTGAAGTAGAAGACACAGAAAGCTTTACAAAGTAAATTAAAAATCAGTTCCTTAGTAATAACTAGAATAAAACTGTACCCACTTAGATTTCACAAAGACATATAGATGAAGAATTTATATCCCAACAGAACAAATTTTAAAGTTCTACTGAAGTCTCTTCCTGACAACAGCCTTGCTGGCAAAAGGCTGTCAGAGTACATGTTTTGTAGGAATTCAAGAATGTGTTATATATTGTGAAATTCTGTTCTTTGCTACTACTTTGCACAGCAAGACCATGTCCAAAGTGTTTACAGTCATATTCCAGAATTTCTTGTAAACTAAAATGACCATATGCCACACATTTTCAATTTTATGTTTATGAGTAATTTGAAATTTTAATTTGTTTTATCAATATATTCTGCTCAATTATATAAAATGAACTTTGTAATCAATAGATCAAAATCTACATTCAATTTTTTCATAACATGTACAGTTTTGTATAATTCAGTGAAAGCCACAGTAGCAATTTGTACACAACTTCATGTTTAAACCTTTTTTATAGCAATTTAAAGTCAAGGTATAACCTTGTTCTCCACATAGCTTCCTTTAGAAGGAAGCAGTCAAAATAAATTAGCAATTTTCATATCAATTTGTACCATCAAAATTTTTTTATTAAATATTTTGCATATTCATAAGAATTTGAAAGGCTTAAATTAAAAAAATATTTGCCTAATTATTTTGAACAAATGTGGCTTCAAGCAGACACTGCTTAAGCCAGAATCATCCTATACATATGTTATTTANAGATTATGATATGTACCTCTAGTAAGCTTTTGAAGTATGCAGACATGCAGACACGTTCTTAAGCAATCTAGCAGACACACTGTAATTCACTGCCAATTCTAGCACAGGAATATTAATGACTCACATTCCTTTATCTGCCAGTGGTCATTACTGATGCTGCAGGGAATTAAACACACTGAGATAACTACCCATACTGTAGTTTCTCCAAAAACACTTGCTGTTAACAGGTAACATTAATCTAAATTATGTGGGTTTGTCCAGCTCTGTAAGACCATTAAAATACAGTTCCCATATTTAGATTTTTGGGTGTCTGGGAAGACTGGACACCCTGGATTTTCTGACTCTGGTTTTATACATGTTCAAAAAAACTAATAAGATAACGGCTTTTTTCACTTGGGGAACTTCACTGCCTTTGTAGTTAGACAAAGGTAAAGTTGCCAGGGTTTAATGGTTCTCGGATTCCCATGCTTGCAACTCGGCTCTGTTCAGTGCTCTGCTTTAGGGAGACAGGGGCTTACAACTACCTGAAGTGACAACAGCTCTGAAAGAGACACAGCAACAATCTTCAGAGCAGCAGAGATGTAGACAGAAAAATGTTCAGAAGAACCATTCTGTAATTTTCTTCAATTTGTTCTGAAATTCAAAACCCTGATGATTTAATTTTGAATCTACACTTTACAAAATACACACAAATCTCTTCTACATATTACATTTCAAAATGTTTTCTTAGGTACAGATTTAGAAATAACAAAAAACACATTAAAAATTCTTTACACTGAAAAATTTTATTCCCCAAGCTGCTTACAATTTTGCTGTTAATACTTGATAATTTACACCAGATTAAAGAGATATAGTGGTACTTATGGCTACTGCTGGAACTAAATTATTCAAATTTGCATCAATGTAAGGATTTGAAAAATAAGGATTGGATAAACCGTGGCTCATGTAAAGAGCTTTATTACCTGTAGTTTCTGCAGCTAAGTCAGTATGCTTGGAATGATCACATAATATTTTCATTTTCCCTGACTCTTAATCTCAACTATCACATTTATTCCAAAGCCTTCACTTTGCTGCAGAGCAAAATGAATGCATCTAGAATGGTTTGGCATGACTAACTGTCCCACTTACCCCTAAAACTAAAACATTAACTGATGGGTGATTTATTTGACAGATGTAATATCATATTTAAAAAAGTCCAATATAAAATTACTCTTGCAACAGTATATACTAATTTTCATCAAATCAACTGAAAAATGTCCAAGGGTTGAACTGAAGAGACCATATCAAAATTCCTGGGGAAAAAAAAGAAAAAGAATATAAAAGAAAATCGGAAGCTTTTTCTCCCCCCCAAAAAATGCTTTGAATACATTTCTTGAATACATCACCCTTCTTAAAGAAGAGCAATCTAACCAAAGGGCTGTATCTTACACAGTGCATGATATCCGCACTAATAGAAAGACAAATGATACTGTAAAAAGTTACCAAAAAAGAACAGAAAGATTTTATCTTTAAATTTTTCTTGTCACTACCTATACTTGAAAGCAATTAATTGAAATTACCTGTTCAAAGATGTCAGAGTTTGAATGCAAATCTAATTTACTCTGAAAAAAAATCAGTCCTAATTATCAAAGGTACACCTACAAAAAAGTAAATAATTTCCCAATTGGGCTTCACTGCCCAGTGTAGTGTTTATGAACTTGTTCTGGAACAGTGAGGGTTTTTACTATGACCCATGTATGTCCACTTGTAAGACTTACTATAACATAACTGCTTTCTGTAACTTAATTACTTTGAAAGATCTGTTGAGTAGTTTAGTGTTACAGACAAGTGTTTAGAGAGAAAAAAAATCAGTATGGACTGCATGAATGTGTTTCAGTTAGTTGAAGAACACAGAAAGTTTTAAAGAGAAAGAGTTTTATCAGCAGAGAAAAACACACGTTCTAGAAAAGCAAAAGTTTAAAAAAAGTGAAAAAACAAAAAATATAGAGGAAAAAAAGGTTTCACCAATACTAAATTGCTGTCTTTACATCCTATTAAACAAGAATTCGTCTCAACTACCTCAACATCTGTTCTAAATAATCACTGTCCTGTCAGAACTGATCCCGGCCTAGAGATGATGGTATGATGGTACAGTGGCTACCTGCAAGATGGCAACTGTCACAGTATGCATTAGAAGCCAGAGAACAAGCTAAGCATTATTCACATCGCAAACAACTGGGAATAGAAGCAATATACAACAAATGCATTGTTTTTATTAAGTATCTTTGTTTGCCTTTTTACAGTAAGCTGCAAACACTTCTGTTGAAGGAAGAGAGAATTGTTGTTTCTCTTTAAAACAGCATCTCCAAAGAAGTAACACAAATGTCAGAGCATAAGCTATGTAACTAAGAATGAAGGAAGAGAACTAAACAGACAAAGTTACTGGAATGCAACAGAGAATTTTGAAATGCTGGTGGTCAGGCCTTTCTCAATGTGGAAAAGGAACAGGATGCACAAGAACCAAAATTACTAATAAAGTAGGATGCAGATTATCTGCAGAAAAATATCAAATTAAACTCTTATTTTTCAAAAACTGGAATACTAGTAAAGACCAGGAGGAACATTTTCAGAAGACTTTGTATTTCCTATATTTCTTTAAGCTCAGTGGTTAAGTGAGCTCAGTGACCCTTGGCAAGGTCAGAAACACATAATAATGTACCATATTTGACAGTTTTTAAAGAAATAAGTTATGTAGGAGTCTCTGAAACATATCTGCATCTTAGTATTAAACAGATGAATCTGCATAAAGGTTCTGGATAGTTACTGTTCTGTCAGTTCATTTAAATAAACATGAAAAAACCCAGTACTTTTCTTATGACAAACAAAGCTATACTACTAATATCTCATTAGATATGGTGAAGCATTGCCATCAACACCACTGAGAACAGCCCATCCAATGAAAAACACTGTAGACTAGCAGATTGCTGGTCCTCAAAAAAGACTGATGAACAAGTACTTTCTTTCCTCAGCAAAAATGTACTTTACTCCTTCTTAGTGTGCCCTGAACCCACAAATACCAAACATAAAACAAGACTTCTAAAAAATATTCATAATTCTTGAGATTTTTCACTTCTTGTATTTACAAGGATCACATCATATTACTAACATCAAAAGGTGAAAACAGCAAAGGTAGTTTCGCAACCTTTCAATTTTGCTTACTTTTCTCAGTCAAGCGTAAATTTAGTTTCTGAATTAAGAGTAAGAACCAAACCTACTTTTCACACATACTTGTTGACACAGTACATTTATCAGCCCACGCCAACACATTTCAGAGCGTGGGGTCTTTCACAATGATGGAGAGAAACAAAGATATCTCATCCCCTCCCTCTCTCAGCTGTAAAGGTTGTGTCTAAAGCAAAAATACTAAGGACTACCACTGAAACCCGTTCAGTAGCATTAAGCTGTCTTGCTACTCGGATTCCACTCACAGTGATTTGACAGTGAGACTGGAAGAGCATGAGTTCCTTACTCGTTTGCAAATACTCTAGAAAGTGTACATTGTAGTGTCAATGTTTATTTATACCTTCTCCCCTGCAGTGCCTTGATGTTAGGAACGGGAAAATAATGGTGAAAAAAAGAAAGAATAACCTTTACAGGGTGACAGAGAAAAAAATGACTTTTTTTTTTGTTCCCTTTGTCTCACCTTCTCTCCATTAAAATGACGTAACATGGTCCTGCCACTCTCTGTGAAAAATTTCAAGATAAGCACTAGGTCAAAGTAGAGTCTGGGAGCTCTTCTTCTAGAAAGAGTAAGACAAAACAGGAGCAGGAGTAGCTGCAAGGGCAGAGGGCAGAGGAACTCCAGCACAGCAGGAACTTTTTTTCAGGTAAGGAGGCTGACTGTGGACAAAGACACATCCTTCCGTGTGTCTGCATACACAAGGATCACGGATGCTGTCCTACCTCACCCAGGCCACAAAACAACAGTGTCTGTGGAGATTCAGTGTGTCTCCCAAATAAAGTACTGTGTGGAAGATGAAAATGTGACTATACCGTGACCCTCAAAGAAATTGGTAAAATAGAAGAACATTAATTTAACACTCACAGTATAAATGCAGTATTAAGTGGAGTCACATAAACATATATATGACACACAATTTAATTAATACCATATAATGTATACTATTTGTATATATGTATATAATTATTTAAGCACCTTAAAGGCTGGTGCATATAGAATACTTGAGAATCACAATCTCATTTTGAGAGAAACTGTCACAAAAAGCTGATCTTTGTGCTTCTCACAACTTTTTAAATAGGCGGAATACTACAACTGCAAAACTGTCCAACATATGGGCCCACTTCCCAATTAATTATTTGCTGCTAAAGTGTTAAAATGTCCTTGGCTTCACCTTAGACACAATCATCCCAGCTGGTCATTATCTAACTGGAAAGGGGCCAAAGAATTTCAGCTGTCAGTACACAAAAAACATGTATGTTTTGTCCTTTCTTCCTCTATTTATTTCACTTTCACATAGCTGTACTTAAGGAAAGCTTATTAACCATGAAATAGAAAAATTTTTGTACCTCTTTTACTGCTGTGACTCTGTATACCTGGAGTGCAGATGATAAGTGGGGTGATAAGGAACTCTTCTGTATGCATTTATGGAGAACTGATTCATCCGACCTTACTAAAGCTGATTCTATTACTCTGTGTTTATACTTAATTTAACAGACGTGTGAAAAACCACAGAAGTCCTCTAAAGACAGAGCTAAAACAAAGTTATTGATTGGTCCTGTGTCTGCATAGAGACAGGAACTAGTGGAAAAGTAGGAAAATGTCCCTCAATGAAGTGAATGTTAGCAGTCAGCTTGTAGCCAGTGTTAACAGTGAGCTTGCAGTAAACCTGCAGATCAACAGGTGGAAGGCAAATGGCTTTTCTCATTTGCAGACTACTTCTGCAAGAAGCCAAAGGACAGCTGGGAGAAGGAACACATGTAAACAAGGTACACCTAATGATTTTCTAATTAAAAAGAAGATATTATCTTCCCATTAATAGATAACCTAATTGACCAAACTCCAGCAGCTTCCCCTCACTACAAGTAAATATAGGTGCCTTTCCTCACTGAATTGTCACATGTTTAGGCCAGCCACTAAGTTGTCAGTTCTGCTTGATTTGTTTGGATACTGTACTCTGCGACAGCTGTCGGAAATAATACATTAGAACAGCTGTTGTAGCACTTACAAAGGGACAGGAATTTTAATTGGACTGGATATTAATTGGGAGGGGGATGTATATATGGGTTTTTTTTAATCCAAGTTAAGACAGAAATATTCAAAGAATGACAGGTATCTTTAAGGTATTTGACCAACGTCTGGTAAGCAAGGTTGGTCTTTGTTTTGACTGTGTAACTTTGTGACAGTGGTCTCCACCATCTTAGCATGAACCTCTCCATGCTTAAGAAAATGAGCATTAAGAACAAGAACAGTAAGGAAGTTGCATAAACAATCCTTTTGAAATACTGGTTGCGATCTAGAGAGGACCTCAAAGTTTTTAAAGAATCACTCAAAAGGAAACTCATTCCGAGAGTTTTAGCAACCACCAGCTGAAAACAAAATTATTCATGATGGCCAAGACCTAACCATAAATGAATAATAAGCTTACTTTCAGCATCAGCATAGAGCAGCAAGCACAGGAGCACCACCATTGGCCTGACTACGTGCATCATCCGACAGTTTGGCACCAGCATGCTTTGGCAGCCTTGTTCTCACTGGCTTAGAAGCCACTGCGAGTCTGTCCAGTCTGAAATTTCAGATGAAGGATTTTCAGAGCCTGTGAAAAGATAAAAAGTACAATTAGCAAACATAGGCCAGAGTTGTTGGGTTTTTTTTCCCTTTTTTTACGCATTCACAATTAAAGGCAAAACAATTTAACAGACAAAAGGGTAAGGCAGAAAGCAAAAGAAACATAATCAATTTCAGGCTACTGGTATATAAAAGAAGAGCCACGACCCAGCATATGTTAGCACTGTTACAACACACTTCTTAGTGTACCGTTACCACCTAATCAAGCAACTGTCACATCCTGAATCTTTAGTTAGAACAACAGCATGTTCTGAACCAAAGAAACTAGTATAGTTGATGAGGTTTAAGACATCAGTGGAATGCATGTTGCGAGAAGGTAATCAAAGCAGCTTAGATACCCAGAAATCCACATGCAAACAGGGAGCTGATACCCTGGCATCTGGTAAGAACAACACCACAAAATCTACTTCAGAACGTATTATTAACACATTGCATAGTTCAGCAACTTTTAAAGGGTAAAATTCCTGTCATGATTTCCTGTACATATGTGAATTATGCTTACTAGAAAAACAGAAATCTGACAATGAATAAAGGGCTGAGATCTCAACTCAATCCATCTAATTTATCAGAATGCATAATTGAATATTATACACTGGTAGAACTACAGCTCAAGTACCTGACTTGAAAAAAGTGTCTTATTCTTGTCCAAATAAGCCACACTAATAGAAATTAAGGAATATAAAAATATTTTCCTCCTCAGACAGGAAATACTAGAGATATCCCTAAGCAGCCTGACATTGGCACTAAAATAATGTGAAATGCAACTATACTTTCTGAAGGATCTGCAACATATAAGTTATTAACTTAGTAAGTAAACTTATTTGTTAAGTTTCATTCTACTTCATTACCACAAAAGTGGCTTCTATGCAGTAAAGATGAAAACCAAGAGGACAGAGAAAAAAGTATACTAATTATTGTTCCACTAAATAGATCTTACAGTTTTGTGGGTGGCATAAAGAGCCCATTTTCAGTACAGGGAAACGCTCAAAAGAATTTACTCAAGGAAGAAAAGACATGAGCAGCTGGTAGAAATCTATGCTATTTTATGAATCTCTGTTGTAAAACCATCTTTTGAATCAGCTACTGCTATCAAAAAATACAAGCCTAAGAAATCTTCATAGGCAAAATGCTAAAGGCACCAGCTCTCCCCTTTCATTGCTACCATCTTCATGCCAGCATTTCAAATGACAGCAAAGTCCATGAGACACCAGTCCTGTTGGACTCAATTTGTGTCTGTGCAAGTGTATCAGAGCCAACTGCTGTAAAATGATTCCAATACTATCACAAAGATGGAGATGTATGAAATATACTTGCAAGGAAGAGGTGATTTTTATTTTGATTCTTCTGGAATGCAGGAGTTACAGGGGAGCCCTGAACTATCTCTAAAGGCAGCTCACTTAAGAACAAAACCATCTTTTCACTAGTACACAACCGTGCTAGCTGATGTGTGAAGATGAACACAGAAATGTGGTATTCCCTTACTCCATTCAATGGCAGAAGCAGAGAGGAAACAACACTGATAATTAATAATGGCAGCAGAAAAGGGGAAAAAATGGTGACCACAAAGGTACTTGTTTTACACAACAGTTTTTTAATGGGGCACTGGGGCACATTATTTTCATACATTTCAAGCACTTCCATCAAAATATTAAATGTGGTGGGTAGCAGGAAAATTATTACTGTCTGCTTGGGGAAAAGAGGAATTTTAAAAACTTTATGATCCTGATATGTGAATTGGCACTTATCCTCTACAAGCTGCCTGCAAATGAAGGGATGTATCAGAAAACCTGGCAAAGCAAAGGTTGAAAGAAAAACCAGCTTTTTTGTGTGTGGTTTTTTTTAGTGAAACCTCATTCCCTTCTCTTATTCTAAATGCACATACAACCACTTGGGAATACTGCACTCATTTTGTCTTCCTTGAAGGTAATATCCATTTTCACTCAGATCATAAAATGAAAGCCCTCAGTATTCTCCTTCTTTCATGTTTCTGAGAGTCATGACTTTAGCTAAGCTGATGAACACCAAGGTTTCCAGAAGACCCTTTGATTGTTGTTTGCTCTCCCTCTTTACCTTCTTAGGCATTCAAGCAAACTTCTAGTATTTTAGTTCAAGGAAACATAGGCACTAGAATAAAGATGGTGCTTGAGTGGTTTTTCTTTCAAGTTGAAGATACACTGTTAATGGAGGCATGCAGGTGATGGGCTGTAACATAGAGAAAAGCAAGCCAAGAGACATTCAGGTGCTATCAAGGTTCTCCACAAAAGTCTGCCTTAGCTTTACCTACAAGGAAAACAAACCTTCAGACACTGCTACTGACTGAAAACTGTACTGTACCAACACTGATATCACATCATGTGGTATATAGCTCTGTACTTGGCTTATTTGCAAAAACTAACATGAAGATGCAATTCCTTAAAAGGACTAAATGAAATTATCAAGACAACTATCAGCTTCTACCTCAAGCCACCTTAATAGCTCCAAAGTGAAAGACTTATCTAAAGCATTAGTAAGTCCTAAATGATGTAGTTTCTTTCCTTTTCTATTTCCTCCTGATGATGATTCGTTACATCTTGAGTGTGGTACCAAAGACAGTGAAAACACAAAGAACCTTTTCAGCACCAAGTTACACTAGCCTTGTTGTCAGAGGACCAATACTTGCCTTGCAGAATTAATCCTGGGTGAGGTACTCTCTTAACAGCCCCTATTACAACATTCACACTGCACCAGGGCAGAAAGATGGGATTTCTCCTTGGCAGAAGATCACAAAAACCACAGAGAGGTCAACAGTTCTTTGGAAAAAATTTCTCTGCATGAAGCTTTAATAAAAGCTGTTATTATTTTAGGTTAAGTGCTGTTTAACTGCTGTATTAAATAATCAAAAATGGCTCTTCCAATATCTCTAAAAGAGCTATCTATGAAACTAGGTAATAAATCTAACAATAACACACAAGTAAGTAAGAGGATAGATTTTCCCATGATTAGTGGTATCTATTAATAGGATCAGTAAAAGTGCAGATGTGCAGCTCTCCAGAGTGTTCAATGCAGGGACAAAAAAGAATTCTCCTCAGCAGAAGCACAGTAGATGATAGTACCAGGGCATGGGCACGTGTACCAATTATCCTCAAAATAATCAACTGGGTGAATGAAACATCTGAACACTGGAATGCTACCCTGCAGTCTGTTTACTTTAGTAGCAAAAATAATCTTTTAGGTGCTATCACGGTACTCACAAGATGGCTCCTGCTCCAAGACAATTATGGGAAATGCATACCTGGGGGCAAATTTTGGAAACAACAACAAAAAAAAGAAAAGTAAACAATTTTGGGGGGTTTTTATCAGCTTGTTTTTCCATGCCTGAATGTGCATTTAGATGCTTGCTAACACAAATCCAGCTTATCTGGGAAGAGCTGTCAGAAAACAGACAAAAAGGGAGTCACACTGACAAAAATAACTAAGCAAACAGGAACTTACAAAATTTTGGAAGAAAGGGATTATGAAGGTAGGGGAGATCATCTGTGCTCCAAACAGGACCTCTGGTTCAACTTTTCCAAAGTTTTAAACTTTTTAGAGATAGCATTTTAGCTCATGGTCATCTCTGGTTTGTCTCAAGGACTTCCCACAGAAACCCCCTATATTTCCCGTTAGGAAAGCAACTGGATACACTNAAACATAACTGACAGCTGAATCATTACTAGAAAGAATAGAAAATAATGCATAAAATTAATTCTCATAAGCTCTTTAATCAAAATCAATTGAGAAATACCTCTGGGTAAAATAATGTCTTTAAAGAGAATTAAATGTATTTTCCAAGCAATGAGGGCAACTGGCAGAAGCAGAAGTTCCACATTTTGATTGCTCTTTTATTGATTAAACATGATAAATGTTTTCATAGTTGACCTGCGGAAAAGTTTCATGTTTCATTATGCTTTTATTCTTAAAAAATCCAAAATACAAACGCATGATTAAGGAAATCTGAAGGACACCTGTGCTGAGTGTTCAAAAGTTCAGTCTTACCAGTCTCTGGATAACAATACACCCTAATGCTTGTCTACCACTGCTGAATATCATGGTTACAGTTAATCCAAGATGAGTGGGCATCCATCCTAAAACAGTAGGTTTCTGACATCATGCAAGCATTTTAACTACATCACTATGAAAGCACAAATGAGTCGCACTACTAGGTGTAATTTTGATTACACAACAATTTAATATATCAAGCTGATTCTACATTGTAATTCTATTTTAGACTTCAACAAAAATTCCTGTGTTACCATGAAAAACAGACTGGATTTTTTCATAACTGAAGAAATTGATTAAATTGTTTAGTGAATTAATCAACTCAACGATAGCAAAGCACCGTGAAATCACATCACTGGGATCTTTTTCTCATATAAAAAGTTGTTTAAATGTTTCTGGGTTTTTGCTTACAGACAGACTTATGTTTATATGGAATCTTAAAACCATACGGAGAAAACCTTGCTTAGCCTGATGCTTATATAGCTTCAGTTCCATTCTAAATCATGAATTAAAATACCAGTTGTAAGTAGACAGGTGTCTCAATGCTTACAGACTTCTGCCATCTTAATCACTTCTGTAGATCATAAGAAGTTTTCTTATACATCATGCAGAAACAATTCATTAGAACGTGGCCTAACTTCTTAACTTTGTGCCTCCAAATAATGGCTCAAGCAAAAAAACTTTGTGCTGGCAAAGGCTGAAGTGCTGCTGAGCTGGAAATAGTCTTTCTAGATGAGATGTTACCTGTCTATGGACATTAAGGCCATGTATTGTTGAGAATCCATGGAAATAATTTAAATCATGTTACAAAGCCACAGATACTAAGCAGACAAATGAAACGTCTCCCACTAAGACTGACTTCTTGCCTGAGCAAACAAACTCTGCCAATGCCCCAGTCTTACGCTCCTGTGAATTCCTTGCATATATTAACCCTGAAACAGTCCTGCTCTGACTTCACTCCTATGAGTAATTAAAGAA
>VXBB01013634.1:65720-78475 GCA_013399915.1 Illadopsis cleaveri | reverse complement strand
CAGAGGAAGATAATGAGAAATAAAATAAGCCCTTAAAAAAAACCCATCTTTTTTTCCCCCCAACCCCTCCCGCCTTCCTACCAACAGCGCAGGGAGACAGGGCATGGGGGTTTTTGTCAGTTCATCACCCAAAGTTTTTCTTCTGCTGCTCTGGGAGAGGAGTCCTTCACCTGTGAGATTGTGGGGTCTTTCCCAGAGGCGACAGTTGTCCGTGAACTTGTCCAGAGTGGCTCCAAACCTCATGAGCAGTACTGCCGAGACTTTTGCAACATGAGTCCCTTCCATGGGAACACAGTCCTCCCAAAACGGCTGTGGCATGGGTCAGTCCTCCATGTAGTGCAGTCTTCCAGGGACAGGCTGCTTCAGCCTGGAAGCAGAGGCCACCTCAGTCCTCCAGGTCTCCCACTGAGTCACAGCCTCTCCAGACATCCACCCACTCTAGCATGGGCTGCAGGTAGATCTCTGCATCCCCCGTGGATCCCTAGGGGCTGCAGGGGCTCAGCTGCTTCACCATAATCCTCATCGCAGCCTGCAGAGGTATCTCAGCTCAGCAGCCTTGAGCATCTCCTACCCTCCTTCTCCACTGACCTGGTGTTGCCATGTTGTTTCCCTCACATAATCTCTCACCTCCTCCTCTTCTCCAACTGAAATTAACAGTGCTCTACTTTGTTCTGATTTCATTCCTAAATACATTATCACAAGGCATTACCAACCTCTCTCATGGGCCCACCTTTGGCCAGCAGCTTGCCCATCTTCAGAATCATCAGGGATTGGCTCTGCTGGATATGGAGGAAGCTCCATCAGCTTCTCACAAAAGCCAGCTGTGTGGCCCTCCGCTACCAAAAACCAGGCCATGCAAAACTAACGCAGTGGGTGTATCATATTCCCCATCATACAGCAGCCTCTGAAAAAGTTGAGCAGTACAATGGTCTGTTAAAAAACACATTGAAAGCAATGGGTGGGGAAATCTTCAAACACTGACATCTACATTTAACACTAGAGGCTCTACCAGCTGAGCTGGCCGTGCCCAGCAAAAACCTCTATGTACTGTAGAAGAGGATAAAGCAGCTGTGGTGCATGTGGTAAATGTGTTAGGTAAGACCAGATTACTCCAGTTAAGGCAAACTCATCTGTGTTTTTGCTAAAGGACCTGAGTGCACTTAGTGGGTAATGCAGAGGGACAGGTAAACATGATGTGTACTTCAAGGGGATTTGATTTTTGGACGAGAAGAGTCTGTAGTGCTGAATGGGCGTGTCATATTGGTTGCCGAATGACACTGCCACCGCATGCCATAAATACCATGGACAATCGGGATAGACTGCTCCAGGTACACCAGTTGTGCACCTGCAGCAGCTCTCAACCACCCAACAGCAAACCAGCCCTCCTGCCCTGGAAGACATCTAGGATGGGTAGAACTCACAGTCATGGCCTAAATGCACTCAACTGATACCTTGGAGGGACAAGCATTGACTACGAAAATTATTTCTTTGCTTATATATATGTGTATATATTGTATATTATTGTATATATATGTATATCATTGGAAAGTGTAGGATTTGGGCATGATGTAGATGGTATGGAATGTAGGCCATTTCATCCTGTCCTCTCACTGCAGGTGTGGTAGATGAAACCAGCCACTACCTAACCACAACCACATTTAAGGTATTTTAGTAAACAAATATGTCCCCCCTGAGCCTCCTCTTCTTGAGATTAAACAAACCTAGTTCCCTTCAGCCACTCCTCAAAAGATGTTTNCCGCATGCCATAAATACCATGGACAATCGGGATAGACTGCTCCAGGTACACCAGTTGTGCACCTGCAGCAGCTCTCAACCACCCAACAGCAAACCAGCCCTCCTGCCCTGGAAGACATCTAGGATGGGTAGAACTCACAGTCATGGCCTAAATGCACTCAACTGATACCTTGGAGGGACAAGCATTGACTACGAAAATTATTTCTTTGCTTATATATATGTGTATATATTGTATATTATTGTATATATATGTATATCATTGGAAAGTGTAGGATTTGGGCATGATGTAGATGGTATGGAATGTAGGCCATTTCATCCTGTCCTCTCACTGCAGGTGTGGTAGATGAAACCAGCCACTACCTAACCACAACCACATTTAAGGTATTTTAGTAAACAAATATGTCCCCCCTGAGCCTCCTCTTCTTGAGATTAAACAAACCTAGTTCCCTTCAGCCACTCCTCAAAAGATGTTTTTAAACCTTTCACAAGCCTTGCTGCCCTTTGCTGGACATATTCACCACATGCTCATGTCCTTTTTAAAACTGAACGCAGTACTCAAGGTTCAGCCTCACCAATGCCAAGTACAGGGGGACAACCATTTCCACAGCCCCTGGTCCTGCTGGCTACACTATTCTTGATACAGGTCAAAATGCCATTTACCTTAAATCACAACCGGCCTATAAGCACATGGAACTTTGCCTGAGACAAAGCAGTCTGAATTTTTATCTTCAATTTATTGTCATCAGAGTTGTTACAGATTATTGTTTTTAAGGCTTGAAAAAGAATCCTTGCAGAACAACAACAAAAACCAAAAAAACAACAACAACAAAAAACAACCAAACCAAACCAAACCAAACCAACCCAACCCAACCCCCAAAAAACCCACGTCTAAGAAGGCAACAGATCTCTTACCTAGATCCGTATGTTAAATTGAGACTGTATGCATAGTAGCACAGGAAACTGATGAACAATTATTTACTTCTACTTAATGAAGATTTTTGATATCAAGTAACACTCATTTTTTAAAGACACTGATTTTTTTTTATTTCACTATTTTAAAAATAAACTAGTTTAATACTATATGTGTTAGAATAAAAAGCATAGTATTTTTTTCTCACTTCTTTATAATACAAGAAAATGTAATTTCTGAAAACAAGCTATAAACAAGAGGAAGTCTAAAAATTGAAAAACATAATTTAATGCTTTGCGTTCAAACTATCTATTTCCTCACAGAAAACCAAAGACAGTATTCCTATTTCTACTGCTCTCATTTCATTACTCTGTGGAATCTTGTACCACATCTGTATGAATGAATGTTGACAGCAGTTGAACTCTTTTACCAGAACTAAAAGTCCAGATATTTTTTAAAACAAATATGTATTTAAAAAACTCTCAATCATGACTATCAATTTGTTGTTACATATCCAATATGATTAATCTGCTGCAAATATTTCATTTAGTTGTTGGGTTTTTTTACAAAAACAACAAATTTCCAAACTGAACTTAATAAAAACATACAAAATCAGTGCACACTTCTTAAATAACTTTCAATACCTTGATCCCTGTAATAAGGTTTAGTGTAATACTGTTAATTCAAAACAAATCCTAAAGTACTCTTGTATAAAACATATCTTTACTGCAGTAATTCACCATAGTGATCTATCACCTTCTGCAGGATGCAGTAAAGCTGCATCCCATAAATTAAGTTAAACTTTAATATAAAAGATTAGGAGCCAGAACTTTTCAGACAGTACTGCAGAGGAGAGCAGTTCATGTATAACCTGAATCTTGAAGAATATGAAAAATGAAGATGTTCACTGAGGGTCTGATAAGCAGCACAGGAGAGAACATAACTCCATATTTATTCTCTTGAGTAATAATGCAAGAGATCAAAATCTCATTCCTGAGAATAATCACACTGTTATCATAACTCTGTCACTGGAAAAAGCGTCCATATTTTATATTCTGTGCTACAAGATATCTGTGTTTTCTTGACACAGTTGGTCATTTTCTTGTGCATGTATATTCTTCAGGAAATAAATCCAAATCTTAAATGATGTGTCTTGTCATGATATTAAAATATAATTAATGTTAAAAACCAAATATAATTACTGTGATAAAAGTACAATTAATTATAAATAAAAAGCGTCTGCTAATAACATTATGAAGTCTTAAACAACTTCTTCAGGCCTTACTCAGAAGTCTAAAACTGACTCACACAGTCATTCCCAAAATTCAGTACTGAAAGATGTCTATTACATCATATTATTAAAGTAATACAGTGGAGGAAAAAAATAACTTAGAACATGTCTGTATCACTGGATTTCTCCAAGACCACACAGAGCTGGTCACAAATAGCAATGACAGAGTGCTAAGAAAGCTCTAACCCTCATGTTTCTTTTGCCTCCATTTTAGATTTTAAAAAGCTACTCACTAGCACTTAGTTTCTGTAACCTTTACCAGCATAAGAAACCTCAAAATCTACATCACAGCTAAATTATTGTAATGTATAAAGAATGTATTTTCCCACTGCTAAAAAGGTACAGGAGCATTTATTCATTTCTAGTCACGTACTGTGTTATACAATTACAATATCTTAAATAATAATTAGAAGAGTGAATGATAATCTGCATATACGTATACATACATATTTACAGCTGCAGGGGAGACAGTAAAGGAAGACAATTCTAACTTTTTTTTTCCTTGAAATTCAGCTAGCTACAGCAGATGCCGGGAATATAGTATGAGTCTGGAAAAGCCTAAAATGCACCCATAAATCCTTCTATAGCTACTACAGAGATTTCCACTGAATATCAGGGTACAAAAAACAACAAGACACCTTTGGAATTAAGAATTAAAAAACTCAAACACAACAAAACAGTCCTCTTGTATCAAATTATACTAGAAGATACAACGACTGAAATTTTCTATGTAACTCCAGTCTGTCTCACTAGGTATCTGCCTGAATCTTGTCTTTCCTCTCAGCAACACATCCTAATCTCAATCAAATCCATTTACATACACCTGGCAAACAATTCAAACAATCTATAATGCCCATAACCCTGTCCAGTACTTCAGCATATGCTTTTATGGTTACCTGGAATGTCAGTTGTTGGAGGCTGCTCACAGATAAATACTAGACTAACTTTTTGGAGGAAAAGACTAATTGTGACGGCATCTGGTCAAAGGCCCACAGTAAATTTAATTTATCATATGGTTCCACAATATTCTGCTACATGGATATCACATGATGACCCTTTTGTAGATGACACTTACTGCCTAGGTAATAACTCTGAACAATTCATGTGCCCTTTGTCCATGAGCATGTCTTATGGGTCATAAAAGTTATAAGTAACTGAATATTTATATATGGAGACACAAAACCTGCTTTGCCGTTGACCACCTACTAATGCCAATTAAACTGTGAAATTTACTAAAATTATAGTTCCTTGATACTTCAGATAGGAATCAGATCAGAATTTTTTTTGCAAGTAATTTATGCACGCTAAGTCAAATAAACTTCTGGAAAAAGCAGACAAGTAAGTTTCCAGCTTTCAGAAAACAAGGCTATCACCTATGACTCACCCATACCAATCTCAAGAAGATCACGTTAGACACTATTAGACGTATGATAATAATATATTGGGACTTCCATATTAGATCAAGAGTACAAGCTCAACCAGGTAGTTCTAAGTCTTCTTGAAATACATTTTGTAAGAACTTGAGTCTATTTACACAAACTTTACAAAACTATTTTTATTAGACTGACATTGGCATGTTTGGCACACACTAAACTGACTCTCTCCCTATGCAGCCTTCATATATTACAACTATTTATGAATATATTCCTGTACAGAATGCTATTGACTCAGAACAAGATTGAAAGGAAAGGTAACAAAACTATCTAGAAGCTAATCTGGTAGTGACTTAGTACCTTTCTTTTTTCTTATTTTTGTTTTTGTTTAATTTCCTTTTGCATACAAAATAATATCCAGGTAATTTTATAACAAGTCTCAGAAAGAAAATAACTTTTCTGTGAGTATTCTTACATCTGAGAAGACAGAAGTTCAGACACTTGGTAGAGCTCTGGCAACTTTCATTAAAATAAAAGAATTCATAATACATCGTATTGTTCTCAAGCAACAACTTTTATCTGCAGGTCTCATTTACTTCAAAAGCACCTTTATTTGAATTGTGTCTATACTTTAAAGATGAAAAAACTGAAACAGAATGAAAAAATGTTCCAGACCTTTTCAATAGGTCTGTTTCCCATATCTGCAACTATCAGAAGAGATCAATCACATAAAAACACTGGTTTACATGTACATGGCTAGCCAATCTTTCATCCACAGAAGACAGCATCTCTTACATCTGTATGAATATTAGTTTAACATATATTTGTTTCAACAACTATACTTCAAACACTGCAATGATGCTACACAGACTAACAAAGAAACACACAATATTTTTTAAATATCTGGGTTGTAATAAGGAGAAAACAGAATCAATATTCCCAAATTCTAGGCCTGATTGTCAGTAAACCTTTTTAAATGGAGGAACAGGTTAAAGAAAATCATGCACTTAGAAGCCTAGCTTTCCAGGTAGGTACACAGATGAAATCATATAAGCCTCAGAAAAAGTTATGGACAACAGTAAGAAGCAAAATTTAAGCATGTCTGTACACTCAAATAATTTTAAGTATCAGGATTACAAATAGAGCAACCACGCTTTGCAGGATTGTGATTTCTGAGAAAAAATTTAACCCTCCTGCAAAAATCAAGAGGTGTAAAACAGAAGAATCCCCAAAAAGGCGTCAGAGGTCACAATTCTGCTGCTTCAGCCACTGCAAAAATCAATGCAACTTTTTTGCTCAGTTTTTGGTTTAGTAAGCATCTTCTTACTTGCCTCCATAAGTAAGACAAATGGACTGCAATTCTTCATAATTCCTGTTTTGTTTTTAATAAACAAAATCCTGAATGACTGGTTAAGACCAAAAAGCATGTTGACTGTTTTAATATCCTGTCTGTTGCTGTATTTAGAACTTTCATCCATGCACAATAACTGAAATAGGTAAAAAGCAGCCACACCATATGTAAAAGTACAGTGAAAAGGAAGCAGATACAAATATCACTTTGCAACAAATTTCAAAACACAAGCATACTTTTACTGCTATTGAGCTGAACTTTCATTCTGTGGAGAGCACAGCATACTGTCTCGGGTGTTTGGAACTTGTCCTAGGAAATTCTGAATAGCTGCATTCCCACCTCTGCAAGTAGTTTAAGGTCACTTCTAGTAAGGGGAACTTAAGACCCACTGAAAAGAACGAGCAACAAAAGCACTACAGGGCATCTGCACACAGCACAGAAGAAATCAAGAGTTATTTAGTTTGTTTTCCCACACAAGCTTTAGAATTATGAATTATTACAACCTAAAGGTTAACAGTATTTATTACTACAGTTTTTAAGAATTTAAGCATCTTTCCCTACAGGATCTCTTTACAAACAACACTGAAGAAACTATTATGATTTAAATTTCAAAAGCCCAAACAATTCACAACTAGTGTAATATATTTAGGTACCCCTGATACATCTCTCATCACTGTATTCATTTTTAGAAGTATCCACTCAATATACTTTATTGAGAACACTGTATTAAACTAGTCCAATTAGGGCACAGTGAACTGAATCTGAATGAGATCCAGTTAAAATAATAGGCCTAAAATTGCATAGAATAGAAGCTTTTTGCAAATTTATACGTTCTTGTAATATCTAGTACAATATCCTTAGGCATGTTTAATCAGCATTTACAATGTTAATAATAATGGAAATAATAACAGAACATTAAATCCACTTCGGGCTTTTGGTAGGTTTAGACAGCAGTTACATTGCAACAAAAGAGCAAAGCAAAATGATTGATTGTTCAATTATGGATCTGTACTGCGACAGAAACAGGGCGCACTGCAAAGGTATCAATTCCCCTAAAGGAAATGGAAAGTTTTCTGTTGCACAGAGCGATCACCACAACCAACAATAAACTTCATTTTAAATTACGGTTGAGTGAAAACCAGCAGGACAAGAGCAAAAGGACATCTAACAAAACTAATGTGAAAATAGTTAAGCAAAACTACTGGAGAGTGCTACTGGAAAGAAAATTGCCAAAATTTCTAGTCCTCTTTTACATTCCAGTGTCATAAATGGGAGGAAACAAACACCAGGATTCAGAATGTGTACAAAAAATTTCTAAATACCACATGTAGTACAGACATAATTTAGAAAATTTATTTTCAGGAGAATTGTAAGAACATTGAAATTACAAGTTTTTCTTCTTTAAAAGTTGCATCTTTTCCACAGCACCAGCCTACAGTCCAAAAAGCTCGACTAAACTCTCAGCCTGCACTGCAGGAAATACAACCATCTCCACAATGGGCTCTATGAAATGACCATGTCTTATGTCTGCAAGATGAAGTAATGATAGTACAGATAGACGTATCTTACCCTGAAGGAAAAAAAAAAGTATAAAAATACTACTGTGTATTGACTGTCTGATTTAAAATTCTACCAAACTATGTTTCACAGAACTTCTATAACAACTCATTTTACTGGCTATGTCCCTAAGTCCTTCTTGAAGCAGAACAGGCTCACATTGCCCAGTCCCTACCCACTAAGTCACACAGGCCTAACCTAGCCCACAGAGAATTTACATTGTAAAATAGTCTGTCAGTCTATTCCTAGGACAAAATTTTTATTTCAATTAATCACTGTGGTCAGAGAAATTTTTAAAACATCTGGCTGTCATTGTTACTTTAGATTCTAAGTCCAGAAGAGAAAAAGCACAGTGCTTTCAGATATTTAGCAGATAAATTATTGTAATTAATTTCAAATATGCAATATTGCAAGTATTTGCAACAATAAAACTACAGAACTGGAAAATTCTATACTACCCATAAATAAAGCCAGGGATAGTATAGTAAATCATCCTGAGGTAAATAAGGACTTCATTCATTAGCTCACAGTTTTATAAAGACTTGTGATCTTTGCAGACTCTGGTCCATGTTGTAAACTTTTAGTGAAACTTAAGTTTTACAAATTTGACTTTGACTTTTTTTTTTTAACTAAGTCAATTAAAGATAAGAGCAAAACAAAAATGCATTGCATTTACTATCAAATGGCACCTACTGCAAAATATCTGAATGAAAGTTTCTACTGTGAAAGACACATGCAACTTGCCTGGGCAAAAGCAGCAAGTGCCACTGAAACTGTCAGAAGAGAACAGCTAATATTTGCTTCATGAGGTTTCTCTTTGGTGGAGATGAAGTCCTCAACTGTCTTAATACACATACACAGCTTAGGAACCAAAAAAGCCCACTCAGTCTCATATTTCATGCCAACTCAGCAATAGCAGAAGCAACATAAAACAGGGGAACTCTCTGGGAAGAGAAATAAAGGCATGAATGAAATTACCTCCTTTCTACTTTCCTTCAAGAATAGTATTAAACACTAAGCGCTGTTTTATAGGAGTGTCTGCTTTCTTCCTGGAAGTTCTACACAGATGAGAACATTCTTCATGACTTCTAAGACAGTAAACCAGGAGAAGCTCCTTTCCAACACTTCTGGATCTCATGGAACACACAAACAAAATGTCACTGTTGCATGGCAAGCACTTGCCGCTGCCAGCTATTAAATACAATATAAAAATCGTAACAGCAGAAAAATGTATGGAGGGTGTTGCAAGGTGGCCCACAGGAGTTCTGAAGTCAGACAATCATCTGATGATGTCATTTTTCCTGAACAAACTGGTTAAATCAGATCACACAGCTCAGATAAAACTGCACTAAACTATATTCAGTTTCAGCATCAATCAACACAAAATTTTAAAAGGTTGAGTAAAAGTAGAATTATGATACAGTCATCAAATGCAGGACACGTATTTTTCCAGAGGACTTATTTCAGTTAGTCCATTAAAAAAATTGCACAAAGAGACAGAAATGAGATTGTGTAGCCCGCTCTAAGACCATCTTAACTTCTTAACCTTTATTTGACAACCCAACTAGGGTTTTTTTACTTTCTAGTATTGTATACAGGATTTCATCTCAGGCAGAACATATAAATGCTCAAAATATCCCTCCAACATCAGCTGAGTTAATTTTAAAATATTTCTTTCTTTTCAGGCTGTTCATATGATCACTGAATTACAGAATGAAGTGACCTCAGACATCGTCTAGTCTCAACAACCCTGTCACGGGGAGCAACACCTTCCACTAGACAAGGTTGCTCAGAACTCCATCTAACCTGGCCTCCAATACTTCTAGAGATGGGGCACAAGAACGGAGGGGGAGACACAAAACCCTCAACTTGCTGTTTTCTTTTGATGCAGTCCAGGATATGGCTGGAGTTTCTGGGCCGCCAGTCTACAAAGCCCAGTCACACAGAACTACTTGTTAACCAACATTCTCAAGTCTTTTTCATCAGGTCTGCTCTATACCTGTTGTCCATCCAGTCTGTATTTGCGCTTGGGATTGCCCCAACACAGGTGCACGACCTTGCACTTGGCCTTGCTGAACTCTGAGGTTTGCAAAGGCCTACCTCAATGTCATCTCTGCCCTCTGGCATGTTGTCAGCAACTGTCCACTCAGTTCCAGAATTCACATCACCATCAGTGACGTTAAACAGTGCCAATTCCTATATGACCCCTGAGGAACCCCACTCATCACTGGTCTCCATTCAAGCCATTACACCATTGACTGTAACACTTGAGTGCAACTATACAGCCAATTCCTTACCCACTGACTGGTATATGCATCAAATCTCTGTCTTTCTAATTTAGAGGCAAGGATTTAGTGCAGCAGTGTCAAATGCACTGCAAAGTTCCAGGTAGTGGATGTGAGCAGTTGATGTTGCTCTTTCCTTATCCACCATTGCTGTAATCCTTCAGAGCAAGCCTGCAAATTTACCAGGCACAATTTGCCTGACAAAAAGCAAAGTCATGTTAGCTGTTATGCACCTCCTCCTTATTTTCCATGGTCCTTAACTTAGCTTCCGGGAGGATATGCTCCATGATCTTCTTGGGCACAGAGCTGAGGCTGACCAGTCTCTAGCTCTCCATGTCTTCCTTTTTTGCCTTTTTAAAAATAGACTGTTGTTTCTCATTTCTCAGTCAGTAAGAACTTCACCAGACCACCATGACTTCTCCAATGTGATGCACATAGGCTTAGCCACTGCATCTGGTAATTTCCTCAATGCAGATGCATCTAATCTGGTTCCACAGCATGAGACCTGATTTTCTCCTACAGCACACAGTTAATCATTCTCCCAGTCCTGGCCTTTGCCTTCTGTGACTTGGGTGGTGTAGCTGGAGCACTTGCAAAAAAAAACTGTTGAGTACTTCAGCCTTCCCCATGTGCAGGCTAACCAGGTCTCCTGTTTGGTTTTTCTATTCCAAAAAAGGCCTACATTTTCCATAGTCTTCCTTCTATCACTGACACACACACAGAAGCTTTTCTTGTTGCTCCCCACATCCCTAGGCAGATTTACTATCAATGCCTTAGCTTTCCTAACCTGATGCCTGGCTGCTTGGAAAACTTCTCTGTATTCCTCCCAATCTGCCTGTCCTTACTGCCACCATCTACATGGCTCCTATTTGTGTTTGTCCAGGAGCTCCTCCTTTATTGATGCAGACCTCCTGGAATTTTTGCTTGACTGTCTCTGTTGGTATGCAGAATTTGTAAGAGATGAATATTTACCAGCTCTCCTGGGCCTTTCATCCCTCTAAGACTATATCCCATGGTACTCTACCAAGAAGATCCCTGGAAAGACGAAAGTCTTCTCTCTGGAAGCCCAGGGTAGCGAGCTTGCTGCGTATCCTTCTAGCTGCCTTAAGTATCTTCAACTCCACCATTTAAAAGACACTGCAGCTCACTCCATTCTTGAGCTTCACATTTCCCACCAGCCCCTCCTTCTCGTGAGAACAAGGTCCACCAAAGCACCTCTCCTCGTCGGCTCCTCTATCACTTAGAGAAGGAAGTTGTCATCAACACATTCCAAGAACCTCCTGCATTGCTTGTGCCCTGTTGTGTTGCCCTCCAACAGACATCAGGGTGGCTGAAATCTTCCATAGGACTGGAGCTTGTGATTATGAGGCTATTCCTGTCTATAGAGGGCTTCATCTACTTGGCTGTCCTGGTTGGGTGGCCTCTAGCACCATAATGTCATTTGTCCCTGCCATCCCTTTAATCTATCCATAAGCTCTCAAGACACCTTCTCATCCAGATGGAGCTCCATGCACTCTCGCTAGTCATTGACAGAGAAGCCAACAGTACCTCTTCATCTCCCCTGCCTGTCCTTCCCAAAGAGCTTGTATCCTTCCAATCCAACACTTTAAGTCATAGGAGCCATCCCACCACATCTCTATCATGCCAGTAAGATTGCAGCCCTGGAGGTGTGTGCACATCTCTACATCCTCTTAGA
Source organism: Illadopsis cleaveri (assembly GCA_013399915.1). NCBI lineage: Eukaryota > Metazoa > Chordata > Aves > Passeriformes > Timaliidae > Illadopsis > Illadopsis cleaveri. Next base: position 66,257 of record VXBB01013634.1, on the reverse strand, counting down.
GAGGTTCATCCTCCATACGATGTGCATTTCCATTGCCTCCTTTAAGTTGAGCTTGGTGAAGCTGACTTAATGGCTGGATTCTGTGGAATTCCTTTGTGCTGCTCTTCAGGTGCTCTCCTGCTGATCTGTGATCCCTCTCCAGGCTCTGGGCATGTCTCGTTGGTACTGGCATCAAACTGGTAGGAGAGGGCTGGGTTGAGGTTCCCTTCCCCCAGCAACTTTAGTTAGAAGTTCAGCTTGGCAAATCTATGAACAAAAATGGTCTCCTCTGACAGATGGACCCTGTAAGTCCCCAGCAGACCAGGCCTCTCAAAGTACGTCCCAGCCTAACCAGTCTCTGGCTGTAGCACCAGTTCCGGAACCATTTATTCATTTGCTGTATTCAACTGGATCTTTCAAACACATTCTCCTTAACTGAAAGGACTGACCACTATCTGAGCTCCAGAGTCCCTCACCACTCCTCCCAATAGCTCTGTAATCGTTCTTGATGCTCCTTAGATTGCTCCTGGCTGTATCACTAGTGCCTATGTGAAATAA
>VXBB01013634.1:45785-65324 GCA_013399915.1 Illadopsis cleaveri | reverse complement strand
CAGCTCTTAGTACCATTTAATACTACATGGTAGATGAAAACAACACTTATTCAAACATTTCAAGTCCCAAATATCATCTGAATTATGATCTAATATATTTAAATGATGCCACATGAAAAAGGCTGTTAGCAAAACAATGAAGGTACAAATACATTTCTAATAAAAACAGGCCTACTGTACACTAAAAATAATAAAAAAACAAGTTTATAAACAGTCATTTAAAAAATAATTCAAAGTTCAACACAAATATAAGAATTTGATGTTGGTAAGCGTGTCTTCCAACCTGAATATTACTGCCCATTTTCTTATTTCACCTTTCCAAGGTTCTTTGTGAAAACATTTCTGTATTAGTAAATCTGTATTCAATTTGCCATTTTACTGGAAGTCTCCCAAGAGAGCTTACAAAGTAAAGTACTCTGAATTTCACTTGACACTATCTATGCCTGTGCAAAAACTGGCACATGTCAGATCTATCAGCCACTCTTACAGATTTCACATATCCAAATAGTTCCGATTTTTTAACACACACACACAAATGACCGAAGGCTGATTGTAACAGTAGAGCAGCATATCCCCACACTGCTTAATAACCACTTAAACAGGAGCAGAGGTTAAAAACTAGTTTTAGATTCATCACATGCCCATTCCAAAGAACCTTAAAAGTACTATCATTTCAGGATGTTTTCCCATANAGGAAGTTGTCATCAACACATTCCAAGAACCTCCTGCATTGCTTGTGCCCTGTTGTGTTGCCCTCCAACAGACATCAGGGTGGCTGAAATCTTCCATAGGACTGGAGCTTGTGATTATGAGGCTATTCCTGTCTATAGAGGGCTTCATCTACTTGGCTGTCCTGGTTGGGTGGCCTCTAGCACCATAATGTCATTTGTCCCTGCCATCCCTTTAATCTATCCATAAGCTCTCAAGACACCTTCTCATCCAGATGGAGCTCCATGCACTCTCGCTAGTCATTGACAGAGAAGCCAACAGTACCTCTTCATCTCCCCTGCCTGTCCTTCCCAAAGAGCTTGTATCCTTCCAATCCAACACTTTAAGTCATAGGAGCCATCCCACCACATCTCTATCATGCCAGTAAGATTGCAGCCCTGGAGGTGTGTGCACATCTCTACATCCTCTTAGAGAGGTTCATCCTCCATACGATGTGCATTTCCATTGCCTCCTTTAAGTTGAGCTTGGTGAAGCTGACTTAATGGCTGGATTCTGTGGAATTCCTTTGTGCTGCTCTTCAGGTGCTCTCCTGCTGATCTGTGATCCCTCTCCAGGCTCTGGGCATGTCTCGTTGGTACTGGCATCAAACTGGTAGGAGAGGGCTGGGTTGAGGTTCCCTTCCCCCAGCAACTTTAGTTAGAAGTTCAGCTTGGCAAATCTATGAACAAAAATGGTCTTCTCTGACAGATGGACCCTGTAAGTCCCCAGCAGACCAGGCCTCTCAAAGTACGTCCCAGCCTAACCAGTCTCTGGCTGTAGCACCAGTTCCGGAACCATTTATTCATTTGCTGTATTCAACTGGATCTTTCAAACACATTCTCCTTAACTGAAAGGACTGACCACTATCTGAGCTCCAGAGTCCCTCACCACTCCTCCCAATAGCTCTGTAATCGTTCTTGATGCTCCTTAGATTGCTCCTGGCTGTATCACTAGTGCCTATGTGAAATAACAGCCATTGCTTAGCTCTTCCTTATCCCTTACAACTGTCTTCCTAGGTAATCCTTTCCTCTGCCTTTTCATACCCTTTCTACAATTTTAGGTTTCTTTTTCCCAAGGCTATGATTTATGGCTGACATAGCAGCCTTTTCACTGCTACGGCTCTCCTCTGTCACCCACTTAACTTTCTTTAAATCACATTTAAACTGCAATTTTCTCCCTAATTTATAGCCAATTTTGTATGAGAACAAGACATTCTAGGAATGTTAATGAGATATGGTGGCCTTAACATGTAGGTCTCTAGATCAAAGTCATCTGTAAGCAGCATAGGTTGTTGAAAATTCCATGATGTTTTTAACAAACTGTGAAAGATACACTGAGATGGGAGCCTTCAAGTGGTCAGATATACACATCATAACATTACATAAAACAGCATGGTATCTGTTTGGCACTAGTAGGAGAAAGGTTTGGGACATAAAGATTCCAAACTCACAGGCTATTCTATCAGGTGGCAATAAAAAAAAAAGTGCCTTAGCTCAGTGATGTGCAAGAATATTCGTCATCTACAGAATCTGCAATAGATCTTACATTTTACTCCATGGTGTTGCATTAATCAATACATAGATTTTGATTAAAACCTACTAAATATCTTTGTGATTTATGAAATTACATGCGAAAGACAGCATGACAAAATTGATTGTAATGTTTAATAGATTACCCATCCTTTCTACATTTTGTTTATTTAGGGCAATCTTATTCATCTATTTTAATAAACTTAGTGTTCATTAAAGGAAAAGAGAAAAAAGAGCACAAACAGCAATAATCATGCTTCACATAAACAGATGCCATCTTAAACTGCATGCTGAGTTCTAATTAAACATGGTTTGGGGCTGTCACTGCATCCCTTGTACAAGAGGCTACATTTATTCTACAGCTGAAAAAATTCAGAGAAAGTCATTAAATTAATTATTATGCATGATGTGAAATATATGGAACCTATTGTCTGGGATCAGTGACGGAAACACAGCAAGTCAATGAAAATTGATGACATGATAATGTCCAGCTCTTAGTACCATTTAATACTACATGGTAGATGAAAACAACACTTATTCAAACATTTCAAGTCCCAAATATCATCTGAATTATGATCTAATATATTTAAATGATGCCACATGAAAAAGGCTGTTAGCAAAACAATGAAGGTACAAATACATTTCTAATAAAAACAGGCCTACTGTACACTAAAAATAATAAAAAAACAANTAACCACTTAAACAGGAGCAGAGGTTAAAAACTAGTTTTAGATTCATCACATGCCCATTCCAAAGAACCTTAAAAGTACTATCATTTCAGGATGTTTTCCCATATTTTATGTTTATTCCTCAGTGAAATGGAATTAGAGGACCATAAAAGGTCTTGAACTGGCACCACAGTATTTATTATTATTTATTTATGTATTCATTATTTATTTATGTGAATATACATTCATCATGTATTTTGCAACATAAAATTTTGCTTTAGGAAAAAAAACAGTGAAAAAAGAGACTGTTCAGAAGCAGTTGGCTCCAGAAGTATTTTAAATTTTTGCATGATTACAGTGCAAAATGCAAGAAAATTTATACTTTATTATAAATACAAAGGAGGGTCACTTGAGACAAATCTGATTTGTAACTTAATATAAAAGGACATAATGATTTATCAATTTACCAACTTTATCAACTTACAATGGAACTCCAAATGTTTTCTTTTTTTAATCATTAGTTTAAAGTCCATATATAAAAAGGCAGAAATTGGAAGAAAAATAAAATAAAAAAGATAACAGAAGACTGCCAAATTTCTATCCTACCAGTAATGTAATTTAAAGATGCAAAGGAATTTATTTATGGAGAAATCTTAAGTGCCACATCATTCACATGATACTTCTGTTTAAAAGTATTAGTACTTCACTGTGAATTCTAGTTTTAATTCCTGTTAACTTCAAACAGTCAATTTAAACATCAAAAATGTTAAATTTAAATTTGTAACAAAAAAGATTTAAGAGTTGCACGTAGAAATTACTACATCCAGTTACGCTGGATCACCGAAGAAACTAAAGGCAAAAAATGGTATATTTTTCCAGTAAACCTCCTGCAAACTAAATCATGTATATGACAACTGTTAGGAAATATTGAAGCTGAGGCTCAAACGCCTCTTTTCTTGCACACATGGAATTGTAAAGCTTCTTACGCTGTGTAAGATGGAGTGCCAAAAATGCATTTGGTTAGTCTGTCTAAATACAGAATCTGTTTTGCTCAAACTACCCAAACCTAAGTGCCCACACAGAAACCTGCACTCCATATCACGCACAGTAAAATGGGTAGTCCATCAGTCCATCTGTGCCTTCAAAGGGTTACAGTGGAGCTGGCTAAATGACTCCCCAGCCATCTCCCCTCTCACATAGAATCATACACACATTACCAAGGAGTTGCGCCCATCAGAACTAATGTTACCAGAAAAATAAAACAGCTACACTGCTGCACAAAAATCTGTAAGGAAAGTAGGGAAGGAAGGATGTAATAGATAAGAACAAAAACAAAAAGCACTGTTCATCACTGAATGGTGACAAAAATAGAATAATCAGTAGTGCACAGCAGAACCTTCCAAATCTAGATGAGTATCCATCTGAAAAGTACTTCCAGAATATTTTCTAAATCTCAATAATTAAAGAAAATCAGCAAAACTTCAAAATATCGTATGTTTCTGGTGTTTAGAAACAGCAACAAAATCTAATGCATACAATCTCCTTAGCCACAAAATTCTCATTTCTGTGTATGCACATCTGTCTGAGTGTACATGTATGTGTACTCAGGATACGTCAGGACTAAAAGAAAGAAAAAGAAACCCATCTGGTTTAGAGTAATCATGATGCTTTTAATTTCCTAATGAAAAATATTTATCAATTAAAAAAAAAAAGTGGCTCAGTTCAATATTATTTTTATGACTCAACTATGGTTGTAAACATTTCAATCATATAGAGAAAGCTACATAGAAAGCACAACTTACGTATACTAATTTGCCAAATATTACTTTCTAAATAACTACTTTTTAGAGAAGCCATATTTTCTTCTTCTTTTAGTGCTTGCTGACAATAGAAATAGATCCAAGTTGTAATTTATTTGTGTCAATTTCCTACTTTACTAGAGTCCAGTAAAATCATTCAAACAGCATGACAGATAAAAGGCAATAATAAAAAGCATTTTCAGTCTTCAGAGAGCTATAATGTGCACTGAATACAAACAGCAGTTAAGGAATAAAAATTAAACAATGAATACACACATACTTTACAAAGTCCTGCTGGTACCGTGTAAGACAACTCCTAAATATATTTCAGTATCCAGAAATGAAAATGTTATGTAAAATGATGTGCATTGATCCAGTAATCCTCAAAGCTCTTAGAGTGACTTTAATTTACCTGAACACAGAACCACTTTAAGAAAAAATCTTCTAGACCTTGCCAAAATCTGACTGCAGGGAATGACATATTTTCTTAGTCATAAAAGCAGAACAACAAAAAAGATGTCAAACACAAGGCCAATGGCAGCTAAAGCTATCATGTTTTTTACACAAATAAAAATCAACAGTGGGAAAATTACTGCTAACACAGTCTATGAAGTAGAAGATGAAAAGAAAGTTGATCGTGAGTTAATAGTAAAATATCTTTAATAACAGCAGTCTCTGCAACTAAAGGGCAAAAGCTGCATAAAATGTAGATTAAAATAAAAACTTGCATCCCATACATGTATATTGGGAAATATATATATGTCTATTGGGTAAAACACATTTATATTTCAGTAGAAAGTTGTCCTTCATGAAGTTTATTTTCAAATAATAACTGCGCACACCAAAAGAATATGTGACTTCAGCTATACCAGTGGTAGAAAATATTAATACAAGCTATCTACAAAAAACATTGCTTTAAAAAATCTAATATCTGTAAAAAGACCAAAACAAAACCAATAAATAATAGATTCTATGCCTATCAGGTTCTCGGTCCTATGAGAGAAGTCAAAAACATTAATTTGAAGACAGATTTTATTCTCACATAACAGAAGACATCTGGTTACAATTCCAAGAAATACTTTCTTAGCTTTATCTTTATTTGCCTTGTATGATTCCCATCACTCTGAGATTTATTAATATTAGCTTTTATCACGTGTACAGAAAATCATCTGATTGCTCTGTACCACAATGTTTATTCCTCTACTGATAAATCTCTGTGCATTGAATTCTGTAAAAGTATATAAGGGATCAAAGACTTCAGTGCAGTAAAGGGACAGAGAAGAAACTGGAAGGCTTAACCCCTAAGTGGATTGTTTAATTTAATAAAATTCTACTTTAAAAAGCAAAGCAAGCCTATATACATCTGTCCATGTCAGCAAATCTAGCTGTCAAAATCAGACTGATTTAAAATTGTTCTTCCACCTAGAGAAAAGACACCTTCTTACTCTTAGATACAACTTCCAAAGTCTTTTGGTCTTCAGCTCATTTACCTTAACAAAAATTTACAGAAGACATTAACTTATAGAAACTTAGAGAAAAAGATGAGAGTGCAGAAGAACAGCAACATAAGAATAAAAAAAAACCTTTTGAGGCAAAAGGCTGGAAACTCTAAAAGAATATAAAAGGAAAGCTAGAATAACAGACACAAAGCCCTGAGTATGGCACTTACACATTATAATATCACATACAAATCCACAGGAAATCTGTTACTTTATTAACAACTAAATGCCATCCAATATCTACATTTCAGTCCACAGATTTGCATCAAACATCAATTTCCTCACTATTTTCAATATTTGCAAAATTTTTTGAAGTGTAAACAGAAGTTCCAGAAGTACTTTACTGATTTTTTTTTCTCCATCACTAGTTCAACAAAATTGTGAATAACCCAATGCAAAACTATGGAATTTTATAAAACAGAACAAGGCCAGTGGGGGAAAAAAGACACAAAAACCCACTCAAAAACACCTCAGCTGATTCAGAGAAATACTTCACTAAAATATTAGACAGTACGAATCAATTAGAAAATTTTCTTGTCTTGACTAGGTATACAGTGTTTCAGCCCTGCACTGTGGTTTCATGAAAGAGAGAAATTCCTGACAGAGTGATGCCTGTAGTAGCGCTCCTGGCTCCCGTAAAATTTTAGAAAGTGTTTATGAACTGAAGCAATTACACTTATAGGAATGGATTGTGACCTGTTACGGACCTCTTACTTGTTAATATTTTTTCCTGTAGTAAAATGACAGTGTTCCATAATGAACACAAAGGAAAATACAGTCTATTTTAATAGTTCGGAGATGCTTAGCTTGCTCTGTATGCAAACTGAAAAGAAAACAGTGTCAAGGAGTACTATATTACTTTTATACTTTCCATAAACCAAGGAAAGCTGTAAACCACTCCATCTCTTGTCAACTATGATAATAATATTTATTTGAACATTATGAATAAGAGGCAAAAATTGTGTAAAGTAGAAATTAGCATTCTTTACTTCCCTTCACTCCACAGGCTTAGGAGTTCAAATTAAAAATAAATCACTTTAGTGTGTATATTTGTTTTTAAATCACACTCATTCTTATTTTTAAACCCACATATACTCTAATAGATTTCAGTAATATTACACAGTGGAGAAGTTACCTAAATATATGGTTACAGGTACGGGCAAGAGTAACTTCTCTGCTGAATTCTACCTTAAATGAAGCATTTTTATTTATCCTTTTTGTCCTTGCTTACATTTTCACATATATGTTCTCATATTTCTAACATACGCTTTTACTATAGAGAATGACAGGACAAAGAACTACTAACCTGATGTGTGATTAAATCCATTTAATACTGCGGGAGTATGTGTATGAATAAAGTGAGCCATATACAGCACACAGTTCTTATTACCAAGGACAGCTTACACATAAGCATTGTCCTCCACAAGGGAGCTCATTTAAAAACAGTCCTTCATTAATCTACAAAAGACAATTTTCTTTCTATCACTTAAAAAATATCTCCTCTCTCATTTGGTGTGTTATTTTGTCAGCAGCCGTGAACGTTCAGCATTTTTGAAGTTAATTTCAGGGAATCTGGATACATGACTCCCAGCACCCAAATTCATTTTTAGCTATATGTCTATAAATAACTTTTTTTCTTCAAAATTATCCTCAGATTTACAGATAATTAGTGAAAGATAAGAGGAAGAGTGAAAATAAGAGTGTTCTACAACCATTCTTTTTTTCTGTATAATTCATATTTTATTAGCCAATGACACAAACCAGTGACTACATTCTAGACTGTAAACTACAGAAGATGCATCCAAGGATTCTCTTACGTATAATGCTGCAGCAGTAAGGGGATCTGTGCAAAGTACAGCTGACTGGACTAGTTTTTAGCACTCAGTGGATCTTTGTAATCTCTCTGTCTGGGCACTGTATTTGTGATGCACAAGTGTACAATGCCTTCATAACTCTGAGTTGTGCTAAAAATGCAACTATAAAACTATTGATAGTTCAAGTAAAAATTAACAATGCAAAGGAATACACATGATACACACCCTCAATCCCTTACACAGACACCCAATTGCAGACCACAGAGCTATCTGATTTATTCCGGTTTATTCCACTTGAGACCTGAGAGTCTGTCTATCTGAGAGTATGAAATAATTCTTGACTGCCTTCTAAGTAATCTGACACCACCTCACTCCACTGATGTTTATTCAATTATTAGCTATTTGACTACCAGTCACACACCAAGCCCTCTCACACAGCTGTAACTTGTCATGGAGGCATGCCTTAAAACTGGTAAAATACCCATGAAATCTATAGTTTGAAAAAAGACAAGCCACAAGACTTTTGAAGGCTAAGTTTCAGCTACACTTTTAGTTAAGAAACATCAGAAAATTACCTTATCATTTCAACAGGAAAAATCTGAAAGTGAATTGCTGAACATAGAAGTATTTTTACAGTCCTCCAAAGGAAGGCTCTGCATTTTTTAAGTACTGCGATATCTTCAAACAAATACTGTAAAAAATTACTAGTTGAGATGGACCATCAGTCTTTCAGTCTACACACCATTAAGAAAAACAGAAAAATCATCATCATTATAGCAAAACATAGAAGATTAAGGACAGTTTTTCCTTTCAGTATGTTTGATAGTAAAAAGAAATGGTTGATCAGGAAACAAAGAACTGATAAATCAAAATGTTAAGTCACCAAGTATCTAAGCTATTTGCAAACAGAAAGGAGGCAAGACAAGACAAGATCTGACAAGATCTGCAACACATCCTGAAGTACAAGGTCTCATTGACAGGAATTTCTGAAAACTCGTTTCTGTAAGAAAAGGACTTTGAAAACACACAAATATAGAAAGTCATTTTCAAATAGCCGAACCTGTAATTGTGAAAGAAGCTTCAGACTTTGTATACATTCAGACAAGCCACGAAAGTTCAGTACTAGCTTCAAACCACTAGAAAGGGCAACCAAAATCACAACTAAACACCTATGACAAGTGTGGTTAACTGCACTCTCAACAAAACAAACTCTCAGCTGCTACTTCTAACAGTGAAACTATACACACTGAGCTCCCCGCAGTAGCTACTAAAATACTAAACAAATGCAACTCCAGGCAACACCAGAAACCAAGTAACACATCTATACCTCTGACTGGAGCAATCATCAACCCAACACAATAGAAACAAAACTTAACAAATGCAAGAGCAAGGCTTAGTTGTTTTATATAGATATGCATATGCATACATCAAAAAACACGTTAGTTACCTACTCATAACACCTCAGAAACTCAGGAGGTGGAATAGTAACTATATCAGTGAGAAAGACACAGTGACAATCTGCCTCAAAATTCTCAAACACATTTAACATGATGAAGAAATACAGCACACTAAGAAAAACATTGTGAGCATGACAATGTCTGAAAAATGGTGTATATTAATGACATTTAATGCTTCAAAATATTAACACAGTTGTTTTGTGTTCTTCCAAAAAATATCTATCCCTGATTCTACTCAGAGAACCTGGCATTGAAGTGAGCTTAAAAGTGTCAGAACCCACACTTCTGAAATTCTTGAAGTATCAACTTGAAGGTCTTTTGCCAGTTTATTCTGTGAGAGGAAATGATCAGGACCATGTCTCAATAAAAACTGACTTGCTCTGACAGAGATGGAATGCAAGAAACTGAATTCAGCTGAGTAACACAAAGGCTTAAAGGGAAGGCTGTACCTGAAGAGAAGAGAGCCAGCATCCACAGTTAAATCTAAATCTGCTACCGCTGCACCTAGAGACAAAACCCACCAAAATAGCACCAGAGAGATCCATTTCTTTGTTGTTACACTCATGCACTTCTCTAGACACAAGGAGACAAGAGAAGCTGTCAAGCAGGTCTCTTTCTCTCCTTTTCATGTGGAAAACTTCCTGCTGTGAAAAATGGGAAGTGGTTGAAAAGGCAAGGATTTCACAGAGAACGAAAAGATATGGTTGTATCCTATCCAAGACATAAAAACCAGCACAGAACTCTTTAAAAAACAGATAGCCTAGACTTATTCAAATACCTCAACAAAGGCAGGAGGTGGACAGGTATACATGTGGAGTCATGAGTACACCAATGCCTGTACTGAAAGACTGCTTTCTAGATTCTGATACATAGTCAAAGAAATCAGAGACCAATCCAAATGGACATCCCCATGATTCTTAATAGAAGTAAGAAAACATAAATTAAGCCTTTAAGATGGCAATGACAATAGGTTTTAGAGGGGATTTTTACAACATAACAAATGAAAGTGCCCAATACTTGTGATTTCAGTGACATTCTTTAAAAAAAAAATAAAAAAAGACCAGTTTAGTGACCCACTCTTACAATTTTTGAGAGTACACAATCTCAGATATGTTCTCACAATAAGAAGCAAGAACTGCCATGGAGAGTTGCATTTAAATGACACCTAAAGACTCATTTCAGAGAGGGTGAAGTACAGTATAGAAGAGTTCATATTAAGTAGACATCAGTATTTTTTCAGGAAGACACATTTCTCTCTACTAATTGCTGTTTATAAAATTGTAGAACTGCAGAAGCAAGATGGATACCAACTTAGAGAAAGAGCTGGAGAAGGGACATCCCCAGTCACAGCTGTGAAATTGTCATTGATCGTGTGGTAGTTTTGCTTTAGCGGGAAAATTCTGTGGTTGCAAAATTCCACTCCTTATTCTAGAATTCAGGTTCCTCCCGTTCCCAAGTTCTTTGGTGCTTTCAAGTGTTCTCTCTCATTCAATATGAAATAGAGCTTAACACCATTATCTGAGCAACAGGTAAAAGCTGCAGAAAAAAATCCCTGCCTAATTTTCTGATTGGCATCTGCAACATTAGGTAGATCCAAGAAAGAAAAAATTTCACACCAAAATGGCAAGCTCTTCACCCCCTAACAAAAATGACATCCAAAAAAGAGTGAAAAAGCAGCTTGTCTGTCTATGAAGAGTATACGTCTGTTAAGCACTGGTTACTGTATAAACATTTCTAGCAACTCAATTCATCATCATGGTAGAAAAATCTTACTGTACTTTTCTTCTATACATGATCATCTATTTTTTGACTTTCTTATTAATGTCTGTCTCTCATCTGGACTACTGCAGATATTGGCAAAAATGAAAAAACTGTTTTAAGGCCTCTGCACCTTTCATGGTTTATATACTCCACAGTAAAATTAAAAAGGCCGATTGAGACTATAAATTCAAATGGCTTGAAAACATAGAAATCCACATCTCTATGAAGTCCAGTAGATATTTTCATGCTTTCTAATACCTTTGCAATAAGATTACCCTTGTGCACTAGATTAATAAAGCAACTCTATGAATAAATCAGCAAGGGATACAGTCCTAGTAAGTGTCCTTTTAGGGATTACATTGCCCAGAAGGACATGTATCTGTTCCACAAGATACAATCGAACAGATGAAGAATAAACATTTCCTTTTATATTTACACAGTATTTAATACATTCAGCCCCACACCATCCAAAACTAACCTAATCAAAATACTACTGCTGAAGTCCTAACACTATTTTTTCCAGAGTCGCTGTAATAACACAAAATTAAACCCAAGGAATGCTAGGATTCTTACGGAGGCGTGATTGCTCCTGTAGGCATTCCCTGCCACCTGTTATCATTACCAAGTACAATGCCCTCTTCATTTTCTGCTTCCCTTATAACATTTAAAATTTTCATCTGGTTACTATGCTGATACTTCATGTGACCATTTAAGACACCTTTTGAAAACGTAAAAAGGGAAACAAGTGTAAATTCTACCTACTGAATTAAGTGACAATGACCATTTACACTGATTATACACTTCTCTTTAACAAAACAAAATTGTATTAGCTTCTTATTAATATCAACTAAGACAAACAATTCTTTAAGTTAATATTACAATTTTTCCATCACATGCCATGTACAGTGGAAAAACTCAAGGTTTTTCATGTCAAGCCAAAATAATATCCCAAAATACTCAAATTATCAAAAAAAGCATGAAGATCAATTTCACTGTTTGGAAAATTCTGTTAATCGAGATTCATTCATGCACTTAATGGTAAAGAGCAAAAGTCGACTCTTTCCAAAATAGGTCAAAAATGAAAGAAAAATTCTAATAACAGAATCCATATTTTATTTATAATAAAATAAATTGGTAAACAGTGAATATTTATTACTTAAGCAAAGAGAGTTTTCCAAATAAAGTCGATGGCATGCTGCCAGTAAGTAGAATACATCGGCATTTGGCAAAAGGCCATTTCCTTGATGCAAAATTGTTCTAAAGTGATTCTTACTGCATAAGTATTTCGCTTTACCAAAAATGCTTCTTACTCCCTAATTTATGAGATAGTATAAATCAACTTATCAGATGTTTTATTGAGCTTTCTTGTCTGAATTTGAATTTAACCACTGCTAGGATTATCCGAGGTAGAAGTCCTATCACTTATGCAAAGGCACAAAAGCACTATGGATCTGATCCAAATAATGCTGCTGTCAAATCTTTCTCACCAATCACTGAAGACTTTCAGCCTACTAGGACAACTCTTCCAAGGCTCGACAGAAAAATCCACTAATACCATTAAGGTACAAATAAATAAAAACAATTTTAAAAAGGTTTGCAAACTTAACAACAAAGCTGCCTGGGATTTTTGTGCCCCTTTCTCAACCAAAATTCACTTTTTTTGAAGGTAATCACATCACTGTGCATCAGGAGCAAACTTCAACAGCTCAGGGAACGTGACAGTCCAAAAATAAAGCCTGAAAGTGTGACCTCAACAAATGCTTCTGAAAACACAGCTAAGAGTACCTAAACTATCCATCTTTATTAGAAGTATGTATTGTGATACCTGAATTAAAAAAGGTAACATTATATGTCATCAAAATAAACTCTTTCTACCTGACAAACATCTGCCCGTTCATCACTGATGGATATCTACTCTGCCTTGGTTATGCTTGCTGAAAACCACCAACATATATTTTCTCCATGGGGAGGAAAAAAAAAAAAAAAATCCTATTTTTACATGAAAAAAGAGAGTATATTCTGAAACATAGCTGAAACAATTGAAATGAAAAGTCAAAAGTGCCAATTCCAAACCTTTTAACACAGGTTAAAAAAATTCAGAAGACTTCAAAATGAAATCACATCATCCTATTTACTTTTAGTAGCTATTTCTGTGTGTTTCTGTGAAACAAAAGGGCACACTCATGACTGAATTTATCCTTGTTATTCACAAATCTACTTATTCTTTCTCACTAGTATGAATAGCTTATGCAGCAATACAAACTCAGCATTGAACATACCTAGTTGTTGAGGGCTTTTTTTTCCCTAAAGAAATGCTACTGGTTACTTTGGTGAAGACACATAAGGCTGTAAATTCCTATCTTCCATCAGCAGCAACTGACCTTAGAGCAAACCCCACAACTGGCTACAGGCATTCAACATCCATCATTGCTCCTGAAACCTAATCTTTCAGGGAAGGACAGCTGCACTGGGCAGTAGTTAAGCAGCTTTCTAAGATACACTACCATCCTAAACAAACAAAAATAAATAAATAAAACTTCCTGTCCTACTTTGTGATCCGTGTTTTCGAAATCTCTCATTGCATGTTCTTTATATCAAATTAATGACTTTCAAAGTAATAAGCCATTTGCTTATTAAGAAAAACTAGGAAAATTTCAGGTAGTGTTAATGCACAGTACACCTGTAAATAGGATTTTAATAAAACACAGCAAAGGAGGTAAAGAAATTATGCACCTGACAGTCACATTATTGAAACGCAGGCAGAAAATACTTGGTCCTAGAAACAACCTTTTCAGAAAAGACCTCCCTGCCTTCAATAAATTCCATAGAGGGAGAAAGCCCTTTCCTGAAGTAAAAAAGAAAAGAAAATTAAACGTGCGATTAACAGAAGTTTAGTAATACAGGTGAACACGGACAAATTAATCATGTCTCTGAGTTAGAAACTGTAACACGCATCTGCTTCATAAACCTGTTCTCTGTGACACAAATAAGACAAAAAAATGGGATATAGTACAGAATTTTGTATGTGTTTTTGTGAACTTTAGTAAGATCAGTTTTATCTTTCTGTTTTTATAGGAAAAAAAGGAAAGTAGTGGGAAGGAGAAGGAAAGCGCGGGAGAGGGAGAGGGAGAAGTAGAGGGAGCAAAAAATGAGGTAGCAGAAATAGGAGTCTATTCCTTGTACACAAAATTCAGGTTTTTTTGGCAAAGTCTTATAAAAAGAGTATGGTCTACATATACTTTCAAAAGCAGTTAATTTTTTTTTTATTTAATCAACATTGTCAAACAAGCAGAATTACTGTGTTCAAACTCAGCAAATAGTGATCTTCTGAAGATCAGAAAGACTACGACATTGTTACCAGAATGTATTGCAATTTTCTCTTGCTGAGTCAGAGCAAGTATCAAAAAACCTAGATTTTTGGGTAAAACCAGTAAATAAGCCAAAATTAAGATGATGATGTCAAAATGGGATTGGGCAAATGTGTTAGAAAATGTATATTTATTTGCAAATTTATACCTAAGCCACATTTGTTCTGGTAAGGTTGGTACTGACTATATTCTCAGAAATCACCCAATTCTACAACCCAAAAAGCCAGATTTTACACACAATTTACTCAACTCTGACTTACAGATACTTAATTTCCAGAACGCTAAAGACTGTAGAAGAAAGAGCAATATATTTGCTGACGTAATTTGATATACCACATTTGATATATTGCTTGGGAAAAAGGTGTGCATAATCTGCCCACAACAAGATGTGAGCAGTTCGGCTGGCACTAACCAGGACATCCATTTTGATTGTCTGCAAATAACAAATCAATTTGTATACCCGTGGAGTGACTTCACTAACTGGAAGATTACTACAAAACTAAAATAACTGCATTGTGCTTAAATATTAAGAAGCTCAGGACATCATAGTATGCTATTAGGGCATGTCCCCTCGTATAATAAATCAAAGTGCCTGAAATTCCATCATTTTCTCTTGACAGAGGAGGACATTTTCTGCCCATTCTTTGTATTCAAAAGGAACACACAGAATCCCCACCAGAAATCAGATATCAAGTATAAACAGGGAAATTAATTTTAGAAAAAATCTCTATGTCTTTTGAAACTCTACCGCAAGACAATCATTTTGTCTTTTTTGTTTTTCTCTTTCTGTAACTGTGCTATAAAGGTTATGAAGAAGCCTATCACAGCATGTAAGCAGAAGACACCTAAAGAGGTAAATTTAGGGAATATCATAGGGAAGTACAGACTATGTATACCTGCTGATACAGCTAAAAAACAAGCTACAAGTATTTTGTTTGACTTGTCGTTTTTATGAATGAATTTAAAGAACCTGAATAATTACTAAGTTCTTAAAATGCATTACATATTTTATTCAATTTAATCTCATTTTTTGCATACAATTAATTTTTATTATTCTATATTTCTCTTACTGGTATTTTAGCTATCCACTTCTTATAGGAAGACACACACATGCTATGTTTAAGGTAAGTATTATCAAAAAACTACCAAAAGTCATCTGAGCTTATAAAATGTAAGTTAAAACTGTTCTGCAGCAGTAAATACAGTTCTATCAATGTCCAGTGTCTTAAAAAAACCAAGTGAAGTGAAGCATATTGGAAAGGAATTTACAGGCAAAGCACTCACGTAACCTTTTCCTAAATCATCAGATTTCTCTAGCTGTACAGCAACCTTCACCACAGCAGATCACCAGGAGAAGTAAGCTTCCTCTCTGCTCCTACTTGGTAAATTCCTGATAGTATTCAAAGAAGTATTTATAAACACATATTCTTGCTTTAGGCTGCCAATTTGTCAGCACACATTCATTAATTGGCTTTATTTAAGGCCTCTTCCAAAGAATACAAGGATTAAGCAAATAAAGTACACTCAGAGAGTATGTGAAATTGAGTTTTCATAAAAATATAGTATGTTGACTATGTTACGACAACAGTTTTTAAAAAGAATTACAATGAAAGCAAGCTCCTGTTACAACAGAAAGCCTTATGTGACTGACACTGAACTTAAACCAGCAAATATTTATAGCTTTTTCTCAACTCTTGTTGGAGAACAAAAGCTTAAAAATCACCAGTCATACACAAAAATGAAATACAATGATTCATACATCAATACCGTATCACTCCTTTTGATATCCAAAGCACAAATGAAGCGCCTATCCTCTGCATTTCAGAGCCACCGCCTTGGTTTACTTATAAGCAGTAAGACTAACACTTTTGAACCAACATTTATCATTTGAGAAAACCTTTAAAGCAGATTTCATTACATTTCATCAAAACTTTACCTAAGGCGCAAACACACATTTCAGAAAATTAAGCTCAGTCAATATTTGCACAACTGTTGTCGGTAAGATGACAAAAAAACCCTCTTGCTGGAACTGGCCCAACACCGAATGATATATAAGACTCTGATGTTTTAAAAGACAGCTTATTAAAAAATTAACATACCATAGGGAAACTGCTTTTTGATTGTATGACCTTACTGTGATTCAGCTCGAAAATCCTTCCAAATGAGAATTCTCAAAGAGCTTAATAACGGAAGTTCATTTCTAAGGAAATCCAATATGCAAATATTTCAGCTTCGCTCTTTTACAAATTGTCTGCCTTGCCAGTTTCAAAAACTGAAAACCAACAATGGAACAGTGTAAGTATACTTGACCTTACTGCTTAATGTCTATTAAGAATGCTGTGGCTGGTGGATTTTAAATTTCTGAAACTGACACTCAAGAATGTATCATTTCAGCCCATGTCCCATAAATGCTGACTACACTCCTGCCAAAGCCTTGGAAGCCGACACACACTCAAACTTACATAACAC
This sequence comes from Illadopsis cleaveri, assembly GCA_013399915.1. Lineage (NCBI taxonomy): Eukaryota > Metazoa > Chordata > Aves > Passeriformes > Timaliidae > Illadopsis > Illadopsis cleaveri. The sequence goes on along the minus strand of VXBB01013634.1, from coordinate 48,252 downwards.
TTACAAAGCTAGTTTAAATACACCATCAATCTATGTCTGTTCCTGCCTCCTAGTAATCCTGTTTAGTTTATCTTTTAACTCTACACTTGCATGAAACAGTACCATTACTAATACAATAGAAAAAACACACAGGCAACAAATCTGATTTTCTCAGCTTACCGAAAATATGAAATATAGAAGACACACGAATCCAACTTTGCCCAAAATTTGCACCTCCTGAGCCATGTTCATCTCCATACCCCAGAGTAATCAGGAAAGCAGGGATGTTGGACACAATACAGGACTAGGGGAAACAGGTGAAGCAGGGTAAAAATAAAAACTAAATAATATACAATTTGTACACACCTCCTAAAAAACTGCAATCTCTTTTACTGGTAAGGAATGAATAACTGGCAACTTTGCTTCTGACATTATGCACCTGTGTAAAAAATGTCTGGTGAAAGTGAGCATATGCCATGCACTGGTATCTGCTCTATGAGAGTAGTTTATACAGGCCCCTAGTGGCGCAGCACACACAGCAGCAGATGAAGGGGAATTCCTACTCTTAGCTTGTGTAGTTTTGGTCCCTGCATTCCCCAAACACAGAAGCAAAAGGCAACGCTAAATATGAATCGCTGACTGGACTCAGATCTCCAGATACTTAGTTCTTTACACATCCCCAAGTACATTCTTGCACACCTTCTCCTAAGATCAAGCACTGATTTACAAACGCCCATTGAGTTCGCTGACTGCCGGTGGTTTGAGTTACATAACCATCACAGCAAAACACTTATGCACATTATTCTTTAGCGCTCGTTTTAAAAGTAATATTACTGATGGGTCTAAAAGCAGGTCCTAAGACCAATTCCTGAAATCTAGAAATACCAAGGCACCATTTTCCTTACCATGCACCATTCCTAACAGCTCACCATAGCACACACAAACCACAATGCATTTCTTAGTATCCTCTTAGAGTAGAAGACTTCTACTAAAACAAAGCCTCTACTGCTTTCAGTGGATACAGAAGCGCTATATATCTTTTCTGCGTTGAAAGATACCTAAATATACCCCACATTAACACAAGTGACAAAACTAAAATTGGAAAGCTACTCATGTAAAAAGTCTCTCATTCAATCCATCCTTTCTGTGTAACACTCCGTACCTTGAAAATCCCATGCCAGTATATTTACAGCTTTTAGCAATTTTGATTGAGCGAAATTTGACAGCTGAATTTATTAAACTGACCAGTTTGTCAATTTCACACATTAAAAACGCAGTAATAGATCGTCTCATCACAGGGAATTTAAAGAAGCAATCAAAAAATTGCCATCTAAAGTGAGATGCAACGACATATGACCATATTTAGGACAGCGGAGAATCTTTTTTTTTCTTCAGAGTTGCTCCATTCATAACAAGAATTGTAGGATTCTTTGCTCCCAGTCCAGGAGAAAATGATGTCATTTACTATACACTTCTACAGCAAAAAAAAAGAGAATGAACTGACTGTTACAACATTTTAAACCACTAGCAGATACCAGAGAAAGGAAAAACATGATACATATATTTTTCCGTCTCTGTATTGAAATTCCCAAAAATGTCCCAACATTACAGAGAAGTTGCTTGTGCTTGAACAAAAGGTATGTTGGAAGAGATCTCTGAAAGGCTGAGAAGATAACCATAGCTTCCCACATTAATCCTAAGTTTTAAGAGAATACAAGTGTCACCAGAAATACTCATATCTGTAAATAAGAAACTCGAAAGTAAATCAGCATCTACAAACTTATCCCCAGTGTAATGCCGTCTCAGGCGACAAGTGAAGGAACACATAAAAGCGTAACTATTCTGTGTAAATAAATTAACCCTTCCACATGTGTCAAAACTGGGAATATGGATATCGAAATCACGGTAAAGAAGCTGCCATCCTTATACGAGGCAGTAAGTGTACAAAGGCCAGGCAAAAGAATAAAATACGCATGACAGCAGTTCTGGAGAAGTAACAAGAAGAAGCAAACATTCAAAAGCCACACATGCAAAGCTGAGTGGTAATCACTCGAAATGGAAAGAATACCGTTCTGTCGCGAACTGAGGGCATAGATAAAAGACAAAACAGGGAACTCAGTGCAAGAAAACAACTGTTTTATCTGCCAGTCAGGGAGAGCCCGGTTGCAGCAGTAAGGAGTGCCTCCTTGCACGGGCAGACGGCGCAGAGGGAGCTGCTAAGTTTGCTGAACAAATTCAAGAACCCCTTTGCAAGCGCTCGGAAAACTGAGCTTCCAGCCCGATGTACTTCCTTTCAAGTGGCTTTGCGAGAGTAAACAAAGAAATTAAAAGCCTAACCTGTGAAAAGCTTCGCATCTCCGTGCCTCCCTGCTCCGCCGAGAGACAGCAGGAGGAGGAGGAGGAGAAGGAGAAAGGAGGAGGAGGAGGAGGAGGGAGCCGTGCTCGGACCGGCGCCTGGGGTATTGGTCGCTCACCCCCAAACCCCGTT
>VXBB01013634.1:30999-44674 GCA_013399915.1 Illadopsis cleaveri | reverse complement strand
CGGCGGCCGGGCCTCCCCACAGCTTCCCTGGGCCGGCCGCTTGCGCCGCACTTGAAATGCTCAACTTCGTGTGCGCCTTCGCGGCCAGATGGTTACACCGACGGGGGTTGTACCAGACCTGCCGGTCCTCGAGGGGTGTCCCAGAGTGACAGTGTGGCAGAGCGGTATTTTATTATCAGTCGTCTTTGTGTGTGGCAAATCTCAGTTTTTCTTCCTGAAGAATGGTCAGGTTCCATGCTGAGCGACACCACATGTTGCTTGGCTCAGTCGGTGACCTAACGCTGGGCTAAAACAGGGTCCATCCCGACTCTTTTTAACCTTGTCCTATTCGGTCCTCTGCAGAGAAAAGAACAGCACGTAGGATGTAGGTGGAAACAGCAGGATTTAGGTGAAAAGTGCTTTGAAAAACCTCATTGTGAGCTTCTAGGCATCTTTGGAAGCCTAGAAGATAAACCCCCTGTGACACAGGTCATGCTGTGTAAAATGGGGATATCAGTAAAAACACAGCAAGCACTAGTCAGGCCGTATGATGGCAGGAGCCCATTAATATTGATGCTGAAAAAGTTGGTTTTCCTGGTGGAATGAAGCTCCAGGTGCACTGTTGGCCAGAGTGGTACTTCTTGTCCTGAGTTCCTTACTGACTGGCTGCAACTCCATCAGGCTGTGTAGCCCCTGATTCTGAAGTCAGGTGAACCTGCTGAGTTCATTGCAGGTCATTGCTCCTTTTCTGCAGAGGAGAATGATTTGGGTGTTTTCTATCATATCATCCTGTTTTATCATCCTCTAGAAGCCAGTGCTGCCAGCATGAAGGCTGACAAAAGTGAAAATAAACTTTGTTCTCCACAAGTCCTAGAAATTGCTGTCTTCTTTTGATGCTGCCAGTTACACCATAAAAAATGGTCACCCAAATAATCTCACACTTAAAAGAACACTAATGCTTTCCAAATAGTATCTTTCAAAATACCAAGTAACCTTGTACAGGAATTACTTTGTATGAAAAGTTATATATATGAAATGTGGCACAGATGATTACTTTTTATCCTGTCAAAAAGAACTAAACTATTCCATAAAAGACTAGCCCTTCAACAAGCAACAGTGTCTTCAAAGTACAGCACAAAACAAAAGCTGGGCACAATGCTACTTGGTCTTTCTTGCAATAAATGTTGTTAAAGAAAACAAGACTTAACTCATCACCTTTGGCCCCTTGACTGAAATGGCTTCAAGGCTGCATTTGCTTCAAAATGGCAACACTAAATAGATATTTTAGGTTTTAATGTTATGTCCCAGCAGTTCTTATGACTGACTTAGCTTTTTTAGTGCTCTTCATGCTGTGATCCTTGCATGACACTGAAGAGTTAAGCAATAAACCCATTTATTTTATATTTTTCACATAGTATCACAACACGGATGTGAAGTTTGAAGACTACATTTAGCTTTGCTTTTTTTTTACAGTCATAAGCAGGTTTTGTAGCTCTTCCTTCAGTTCAGTCAGAAATAAATGCATCACATTAGGAAGAAATACATTTTTTATAGAAATATTAAAACCAGATCTCATTATTTAAAAGATTATGTTTTGTAGTGATGCTAAAGAAAAAAAAAAGATAAGAAGTTAACCTAAATTCATGAAGAAGCATTAAAACACTGTATATTTCTGCTGCTGTATTGCATATCAACATTTCCTATCAGTAGCATAAATTTTGTATTTAAGATGGTAGTGTACACATACACATACATTAACCTATATATGTGGTTTGTTAATACTCCTTTAACATTCCTTTCCTTCTAAGAGCAGGTAACACAACAAGAAGCTTAATTCATATGTTACAAACTACTCATTGAGTTAGAATTTTTTCCCCCAAACTTAATTTGAACACAGCATTCTACACAGGGTTTCTGTTTCTGCCAAGATTGCAGCAGTGTGTTACTCTATGGTTATTACAGCACTGAATTGGATGGAAATATATTTACACACTTTATAAACTTTGAAATGTTTCCTGTAAAACACTTAACAATCTCTAAGATAGTACTTAAACTAGGCTTGGAAGATAGAAATGTTGGTGAGGGTTTTTTTGATTTTTTTGCTGGAGATTTTGAGGTGAAATAAAGATTTTTTAATTTGGAAATAAGTATCATGTATTCCCTCAGAAGTTAAAAAAAATTACATCTTTCTCCTGTCATTCCAGATTAACTGTTTAGATCTTATTCTTCCTGCTCATGCAGCTGTTTTCAGTCTTCTCAGAGAGACTGCACACCAGCAGTGAAAATTTTATATGAAGTGCAAGCTAGGAGTGCAGGTTTAAATCTCAAAAACTGTAGCAAAGAAGGAAGCAAAATGAGTTAGTTTGCCTGCTGTTCATCTGAATACTTACCTGTGAATGTACTCTTGAGTAACTTCTACCATAGCTCTTCAAAAGACCAGCCGTAGGCCTTCATGTCTCAGGCTCATGAATTTCATATATTAAATAGTACTCTATTCATAGTGGGGAGTGTTATTTTCCTTTCATCTGTTCTGCCTTGTATTGTTGCTTGCATTCTTGATAAATAGCATCCCACAAAGCTCTTTAACACAGTAGGATATTCCATTAACAACTGGCACCAGTGGCCGTTGGGTCAGTACACAGCAAAGTCAGGAAGGCGAGGGGGAGCAGGAGAGGTATATCAGAAAGGTTGCTGTATAGTCTCTGTCTTTTTTTTCTTCATACATTATGATAGCTGTATTTTACAGTTATTTATGATTAATGTGTGGCTAGCTGTCAGCTGAAATCTAACAGGTGATTTGTCACAAAACTGCATTAATACATATTTTAGGCATTGGCTTTCAAAGTGTTTATGAGAAATGTTCCTGAGTTGCTATACTGATACTTGAAAATTCTTGTTTTTAGATCACAGACACTTTGAGCTCCTATTGTTAAGGTTAATAAAACACTAGACAAGTAAACACATGTTATCTATATGCAAAAATTTATTCTGCTAATCCAGTTTGTGTACGTATCTTTTAAGTGCTGGTTTAGTACCTCACTAGATGCTCTCAGTAGTTGTCTTTATTTTGTAAACATTTTTGATTCATATGCATCTTTTAACTTGCGAAACTTCAGTAGTTAGGGACAAAGGTATGGAGAGAAAAGTGATTTTCAGTGCAGCTGTTTATGATCATTTTTACCATTGCTATTTTTCTCTGTCTGAAGGAGATGAGGCTTTATACACTTATGTGATCCACCTGGTACCCAAATACTTCTGTATGTGTCAGCACATTTCAAGTCCATTGCAAAGCATTCAGGTCTCTTATCCTACAGGTCTAAAGTCCTGTCCTTATTTTCCCTCTCTGGAAATAGATGTTAGAAAGATGAGGGAGATCCGCAGGCTAGTTCTCATATTTTTCCCAGCTTATTAATTGACATGACTGAACTACAGACCCAAACCATAGGTCTGCCATAGACCCAAAATAGCATGGTGGTGGAATAAGGTGATGTAGCACATTACCTCGAAGCAAATTAGGCTTAAATGTTTCTGCTTGTCAGGAAAAAACTTCTTGTACTGGCTCTTTGGGGGGGTTTTTTGGTTGGTTTGTGGGGGCTTTTCGTTGTTGGTTTTTTGGGTTTTTCTTAAAGTGGAAAAGCAAAAGGCCAGTAATTAATCATAGAGCCCATGGAAATCTCCAGGGGCTTGGAGATGATGAAGCAGGATCAGCTTTGTCAAAGTGCACTAGCGTGTGTGCCACAAACTGAAAATAAACAGCAGCTTGTGTAGGGAAAGCTGTAGATAAGATTTGTAGATAGAGGAGGCAGCTTTGTCTTTTATTTCTGTACTATTGGCAGTATCTCAGATCGTGTGAGAACTCTGCTAACTATTCAGAAAGAAAATAGTTAGAATACAGAACACAGTCTGGTGGTATTGTTCTTGAAAATCGTGCCTATATATATATACACACATATAAAATGTATGTATGCACACAGGTGCACAAGGTCTATTTCAAGATTTGTCGTCAGTTTGAATATGGTGCAGTAGACAGAGTTTTTTGGTTTTGGTTTTTTTTTTCTTCTGGATTCAAAATGTAGAAGGTACCACTACATTTTAAGGACAGCAGCAGAGAGCTACATCTAGAATGTCAGAAATATTCTCTAATTTCAGCAGAGGAAAATGGAATCCAGTAAAGGAAAATAATAGCTAAATGACAGCCTGTTAGTTCGCGTCTTTCGCAACGATAAACCAAAAATTAGACCTTATACATTACTTAGTGCGTGTGATTATTTAATGGTTCCTCAACATCCACTACGGAGACTAAAGGCACTGTTTTGCACCCATGGGTCATAGATCACTGTCTGTATAACACTACTTGATCTAAATCTTGATACATGTCTTGATGTAAATACTGAGAAGTAGCAGAATTCACATACTTAAAAACTGAGGTACAAGAGGAAGATACTAATACCATAACTGATTCACAGAAATGGAAGATATGTTAATCTTTGACTTGAACACTGACTTCTGTTTTCTAAGGAAACACTCACTGATGGTTAGTTGGCATAACTTCTTTTATAGAAAAATTTCCAGAAATGCTACCAAGAAAACTGGGGATCTCAGAAACTGCACAACTGGTTAATGTGAAGTCTCATTAATCTGAATGTTCCCTCCTGCAAAACATCAAGGCGGTTCAGAACACATATGGCAGTGCTGTGCTGTCAGGGTCCCGAAAAGGGGGTAGAGGGAGGAAAATCAAAAGTCTTAGTTTATTTCCCAACCTTGAACTTTTTGTTTCTTGAATATAGGGGTGTTTTGGGAGAAGCTGCTCAGTCATCTGATGGGGAGAGTGTTTCTCCATTCCTCTCATGTTGTCTCCTTTCTACTGGTAAATCAAGGGACATAAGCAAGCACTGGGAGGCAGGAAATGTATTGTCCCAGCAGAATGCTGCATTACAAATCTTGCAAGATAGAATGTGAAAAGGAAAAATAAAAATATAAAATCATTTTCAGCATCTCTCTTAAAGTACCCTACAGTAAATATTTGAATGTTATTATGGCTGTGGGCCCATAAATATTTCCGAAACAGCATAGATAAATATCTATAGCACCAAAAGAAGGATATTATTTAGCTAGAGAGGACCCTGTCATGCTCTGTCTTAGCTTTAAGTAAACTTGGATGGCCAAGTTCAAACCTTTTCTATTGAATCTGTTCAATTCTGATCTGAATACAGATTCAAAGAAAGTAATTTTTTCCCTCAACATAACTCCCATTAACTTTAGATAATGTGTTTCCTAATTAAAAATACAGAAAAGTTACTGTGACTAGTGGGTAAGTGTCCCCATTACAACAAATGGTGTCATATTTGATAATTATGTTTTAGTAAAGGACTTCATGGAAAATCAGATTACTCTCTCATTCTTAGTGCAGTTGCTCCAGAGGAAACTGCAGGTTTAATGGCAGGTCAATCTAGATAAAACATCTTGAAGTGTTTAGTATTAAGCTGAAGTCTGAGTCCTAATAATTGACCACTTTTAATAAGCATTATATTCACCTTATTTTCAATTATAAATATAAAACGTTTCAAATCCCATGAATTTTGATATCAGGATGAAACATTTTTACAGTATGATTTTGACTGACCTGTGTAAACAAATTACCAAATTTTCACTGGAACAATAAAAATATTTTCCTTATAATCATTCTGTTTATATTACTTTTTCATTGTTTCAGTTTGTTTCCTTCCATCCCATTTATTAAACACTAAATGCAAGCCCAATGAACATTTACTGTTACAGAATGTAATATAGAAGCTCTGCACTACCACATCCTTTTATGGAAGACTGTATTTTGGGCAGAACAAGAGGTGTTAAACCACATTATCCAAACAAATCTGCTCACTACACAACATTCTCTAATCATTTTCATTCTCAGCAATTCAATTAAAACAGAAATTAGGACCATGAGAAAAATCTATATTTTAGCCAGATAAGTTATTAATGAAAAAGAAATGGAAAGATTAAATCTGTTGTATTGAATCCAGATTATTAACAAGCTTGGATGCCAAGTCCTTTTGCTTTCTATGTTGAAAAGCACTTCTACACATTAGACTAATCCTGTGAGAGAAATCTTGTATTAGTCACAAGGGGTTTTTCTCAACAACAGAAAAAAAGATCTTCAACGTTCTGTTATAAAAATGACAAACCATTCATTATGAACTTCAGCAGACACCTTTTTTTTGATAGAAACACATTTCAATGACCTCCATTTTTTTTGATAGACAAAAGCTAGCACAAACATGAACAAGTGGCAATCAAACTCACAAGCTGAAATTTTGTTGGTGTTTTCTCATTTGGTTCCTTCTCTGAGAAGGCACAAAGGACACAATAGGGGCAATAAAATACAACTCCAGTGTTTGTGGAATGATAGCAACGTTTCACATGTTTAATCTCAAGCAGGTTCTACATGTTCCAGTTGCAGGTAGGTATGGTTAAAAAAAAGTAAATAGAAGCCTTCTTCAGATTTCCTTTTACTTCCCTTCTTTGTATTTGTTTCTGTGAATTCTGATTTTGCAACATAAATGTTTCTTTGTTCCCAGTGAAGCTTTACATTCTCTTAAAATCAATCACATACAGTGTTTTTTTAGAATGATCTACTTCTTTCATCTTCTAATGCCTCCCTTCTCCCCCAAGTGACTGTACTTTCTTTTCTTTAAATCTATGCTTTCTCAAATGTCAGCTTCCCTACCATTCCAAGACCCTGGGCTAATTTTTCATTTGTTTCCTCTTTCATTCATTTCCTCTTTTTCAGATCTACCTTATTCTCTTCCTTAAATGCCTCTGTCATGAGCCTTCACTAGCTCCAAATCCTTCCACTTTCCATTCCAGAAGTACACTTGTGCTTATACATGTAATGGGGAACAGGGGAAGTGCATAATATTTCCTAATCTGTATTTTTTGAGGTTCCAGACAGGTCAGCAAATTCTTGCTCAACACATTGAGAAGGAGACTGTAGAAAAATACTGTACAACAGTTATATATTGTTTTATTGCATCCAGTACGTACACTCTTCCAGAGAATATCCTTCAGAAGCTGGAGGCACTAAAGCAGGGAACAGTTCTGAACATAGGGTATCCCACTGAATATTTCTTCTTGATACAGCATTCAGTACCTAAATGCTTGGTTGGTTATGCATTGCTCCACTTCTCCCTGCCTAGATCCAATTCATTTTTGTTCTGCAAGGTGTAAAAATGATCTCAGAAGGAGGTGACTTATAGCTAAAATTTGGAAGCTGCTTTTCTTAAAGATTTTGAGGATGTAGAACATCAAACGAAAGAGTCACTGTCTTAATCTGTTCCTGACTAACAAATAGGTCACAAATATGTGATATTGGGAGCCTTCAGGAGCAGTAGTAGAAGGCATTAGCAGTCCTTTCAAGAATAGCAATGATCTTGAGATCAGAAAGATACTGATTTAAATGACACCGATATGATCTTTTCGCATAATTAAGGAGGTAGAAATACCAGGATTTGTCTAATTCTGTGCAAATAACATGACAAATCTCAAGGCATTTATAACAGTTTGCCCCTGCAGATCCTGTAGTAAGCTGCAGCTGGTTTTGTGGACTCCCTTAAGCAGAGACTACTTAAAAGGTGTAGCTTGAAAGAATACTGTAATCTTGTTTCTTTGCATGCTGATTCCCAAGGTGGCAAAATGCAGTGATGACAGTGATGATGGAGATTTCTTCCTGTAATTATGCTTTCATCACATTCAACAATGTACCGAGTACTATCAATATGATCTGAATCAATAAAGTTTGCTACCAAGAGGTAAATCACTATCTCATTCCATCTCATGAATTGTCTTTCTTTATACAGATGCATACACAGACATACACAAACACAGAGCCCCTTTTCTGAAGAGTGTATAGAAAAGGACAAACTTGGGATAGGATGAAGTATGTTTAGTTGGGACATTTTCTGTGTCACATGGGGTTTTTTAAAATGGCTTGTACTTGTTTTCTGGACACAAGGAAGTGCTAGATTCATGAAATCATGAAATCAATTATGAAATCATGTATGATTTCACTTAGAAGAAATCAGGGAAAGAAAATCAGTGTTCTAGTTGCAATAAAAATAAAGCTGCAACTTGAATGATTTTTGTTTAGCAAAAATTGTTAACTCACTTAGTAAGTCCTCAAGCAACAGACAGAAACAACAGCAAGACTGTATTTAGAAAAACATAAATTAAGAAAAAAAAATAAAAGGGAAAAATGTTTGTGGATATTTCTACTGGCTTATCAACTCAATGTCAGTTACCAAGGCATACAAACACCACTGTAATTGGTCCTTTGTTCAGTGCTACCAGGATGCTGTTCATCAAAGCCTAACAAATACTTTAGCCTTTTTTTTTTGGCTGTTACTGATCAGAAAAAATTAACCATGCCTTCAGCAGAAGACAGAATCCCAGTATCAACAAGATTGGAAAAGACCTTTGAAATTATCCAGCTTACTACCTAATACCACCTTGTCAACTAAACCGTGGCACCAAGTGCCACATTTAATTTTTTCTTAAATACCTTCATGGATGGTGACTCCACCACTTCCCTGGGCAGGCCATTCTAATGCCCAGTCACCCTCTGTGTGAAGAACTTCTTCCTAATGTCTTCCGTAAACCTCCCCTGAAACAGCGTAACACTGACCTCTTGTCCTGTTGCTGGGAGAGGAGACTGACCACTGCCTGGCTACAACCTCCCTCCAGGTAGTTGTAGAGATGGATGAAGTCATACATAAGGCAATAAGACATGCCTCCTCCTCCTCCTACTCCGGTTGGCCTAAGTGATGTGAAGCCCATGGATATAGCAAACTGCAACAACTGAGATATGTTTATAACTGATCATTTAATTTCAAAGAAGAATAAAGCAAAAGGAAGAATTCTGAACATAAAAGGAAGTTTCAAATATTGTTTTCTCTTAGTAGAATCATATGATGTAGTAGGCCACCAAGTAAGTCATAGAATTACANCCCAGAACTGCCCCCAGCACTGGAAGTCAGGCCGCCCCAGTTCAGAGCAGAACGGAACAATCCCTTCCCTTGCTCAACTGGCAATGTTGTGCCTGATGAAGCCCAGGACAGGGCTGGCCCTCCTGGCTGCCAGGGCAGTGTTGATCCCCAGGTCACTTTTTACAGTTCTGCTCTCCAGCCTTTCATTCCCAGTCTATTCACTCAACCAAGGTTGTCCCATCCAAGGTGTAGAATCCATCACTTTCCCTTGTTAAACTTGTGTTTGACCCTGCTAAATATTCATGAGACATGTTTCAAAAACAAAGTTGTCTATCATATGAGAATGGCCTACACTTCTGCTTCAATCCTGGATTTGGTTTGTCTTAAACTTTTGTCTGTGCTTACTGTACCTAATGATTCAGATTAGCCTATTTTAATGATCTGTTCTTTTCATTATTTAGTATTCTCCCAACCAGAAGAAGCAGCATCTGAAGAAATTTACTTTCAAAGTACCTGAAAGACATCTTCCACCAGTGTGGAGAAAGGGCTTTCCAGAACTGGAATTTACTTTCTTTCACACTGTGTTATTTTGAGCATGTCCATCCCTACAGACATGGAGAGTTACCACCCAGCACTGTGAGCAGTGATGCCAATTGTAGTTCTATACATAAAAAGCAATAGGGCATAAAGCTGTTTCTAGTCTTTTAGTAAATGAAGCACAAGAAAGAAAGTACCTTGTGTCTTGTGGGTATCAGAATGTACTTCTCCAGAGAGGTTTTGAAATGCTGTACGTTGCAACCTTTTACGTAACACACCATTTCATTCTAGTATTTAAAACTGAAGAAGACAGAATTGAAAAGGGTTCTAAGAAGTCAAAATGGATTTTTTTAATTCACTTGTGCATAGACAGTGGAAATACACAGTTTAAACATATAGCTGATCATGCACTTTCATACCTTTGGTATCATATAGGATACTGTAAATCCATGCAATATTTACCAGATAGGTTATATAGACAAAGACTGATGCCAGTGCCTATGCACAGCTTAATTGTGAGCATACTCTTATATTCATACTATACTAAATGAGGTGAGTCTTCTATTTAAAGTAACGTTCTTGGATAAGCATTTGCAGAAAAAGAGACGTGTTGTTATATTTCCCTCTAAAGGCTGAATTAGTCTGCTGAAACTTTTAAAAAGGCCTCTGAAAAGTATATTTTTATGAGTATAAGAACTGAATTTATTACAAAGATATCCAAAATACTGTCACCATTTGAAAAACATCTAAAGAAACACTAGGAGATGATATTCCCTGGGCTAACTGCTAAAACCAGCAATTTCCATCTCCTCATTTCTTACATAGTATCCACTCCCCTTTCCTCTATATAAATTGCTTTCTTCTAGTTATGATACAGCAGTGTGACTCAACTCTCCGCACAAAATCACAGTGGAAATCTGAGTGCTCTGAGAAATTCATGGGGTCTGGCTAGTTAACATAACTGGGACTACATTCAGAAAATTCTCAGTGCATTCAAAGGTGAAAAAAAAGAAGTTAATTCTTTGAATAGGAAAACTTTAAATAGGGGATTGGTTTTGCATTTGCAAATCCTAATTTTTTAGTCTCCCTTTGCAGTGAATGTTCAAGGATAGTGACAGAACTGCAGTGTCTTCTCAAGAATTTGGAGCTTTGTCAGTTTTCCGTAAGATTTCATTATTTGCTATTGAGAGAGCACATAGGCATGAAGCATTCCCTAGTTTATCATTCTAAGTTAATAAATGGTATCTATTTAAATGAAGGAAACTCACTTGGAAAGATAACTTGGTACATTGTGTGGTGCTTATTGATTGGAAAAAAAAAAATACAGCAATGGCAAATGGATTAATAGCTGTTCTTTCCCAGAGGTTAATATCAAAACAAAATGGGTATAACTACCATCTTAACAGAGTCCAGTTCAAAACTAAATTTCTGCAAATATGTTTTCTGGATATATATGAGTTATTTGTAATTACCAAATCAAGAGAAAAATTAATAATGCAAATTTTGTCTCTGTTTCAGAGATCCACGCACTATTAACATAAGTAAATTCATTTGTGCTATAGCTGGCTTGTTAGAATATCTTTAGAAACTCCAATCTCCAAGCAGGTAGTCCACGACTCTTTTTTTCATACTTCAATAAAAAATTTGGAAGAGGTCTTAGCCTAATTCTGTATGAAAATTGCTTTGTGACCACTATTAATTATCCTATGTATTTTGTTGGATCACATTACACACATAAAATGTGATAATACTGTATTTTAGTGTATACTTTTTTACACTTTATGATATAATCATCCAATTTATAAACTTAAGAGTTCCTTATTTATGACTAAACAATAATGAAATTCATTGAATCATTGAATCATAAAGTTTGGAAAAGTGAAGTCATCAAGTCATCACCAAGATCATCAAGTCCAAACTTCAACTGAACACTGCCATGCATAGTAAACCATATAATGAATTCCTATGTCTACTCATTCATTTAAAAAAAAAGTTCATAAGCTTTCCCTTTATAGGATTAACAAGCAACATCGCCCTTTTGTTGAAACATGCCATTATATGATTACAAAATGAAGTAGCGTATGATGCAATTAAAATTATTTTCAGTATTATCATCAGTCTGATCTTGAAGTTTTTTAGATGTTCTTACCCTATAAATTTTGGAACTAAGCACAGGCCTCTGTCTAAACTGACCAGACTTTTTAGAAGCATTTGACTTGGAGTGAGCTAAAATATCTGAATAGCACTATTTACCTTAACTTTTTTAGATATCTTAACTACCTCTAAAGCAGGCACAATGGTTAACTACGAACAAAAATTGAAGATTTTAATTAGAGGGAAGATTATAACTTTGTGTTCAAACAAACCTCTTTGAAGACCACAGAGTCTAAAAATCTCCTGTGTTTTCAGAATCTAATACAAAAGAGGAGTTTTGCCTTTGTATTCCAAACTGTATTAGAGATGAGGTGTTGTGGGTGGTGGAAGGATGTAGGAGGCACCCTCAATCAAAGGAAAGTCTTCAGCCTTCACAGCTCTACAATTTATTAAGCAGTAAGAAATCTATAGTCCAGAGTAATCTGTGTTTTAGTCTGCCTTTAAGGCTGTCTGGCTGAGAGCTAATGGTAATATTTGTGACTATTCAGAGTAACTAGTGCAAAATGCTTCAGAAATGAAATGTAAGTCAGGAATTTCTCCAGTCAGTTCTCTTTACACAGTTTCATTTTTCCTTCTGCCAAGGTGATCAGTAGACATCCATTAGCTGGATTTTCTCTCTTATGACGTAATGATACAATACAAAGTGCAATCAAATTCCAATTAATTCTTTTAAAGCTGTGATTAATATTGAACAAAATCTTAGCTGTGCAAAAATCACTGTTACTGTTAAAGTTCTATGTAAATGTCCAAATTAGTGCTAATACTGACAAATCTAAACCATGGCATTTCATGGCGTCTTGCCTCTTCCTATTATTTAGCATATATCTACCGTAAGTGAATTATAAGCACAGAAAGAAACATTAATAGAGTTAATTGATGAATCTAGCTGAATTACATCAGCAAGCCAGGCATTTTCATATTATGTCAAAGCTTCCATAAACAGAACTCGTTTTCAGTTCTTAGAAAATTAGGGCACTCAGGTACCTAGAGGTTTTCTAGGAGCGATTGTAACTTGGGTGACTCACTTCAGCAATGGATGACCCTGCTTGAGCAGGGAAGGGTGTTCAAAGTCCCCTCTAGAGGTAGCTTCCAGCCTTAACCATTCTACAATTCTGTGATTAAAAGTTTGTTGAAGAATGTACAACAGAGGCAAAGTTCCTATTGTTCACCTATTAGACACCTCAGGGTATTTATGAGTAATGCAAGTAAGTACAAGGGAGGAGGATATTCAATGTGATAGGATTGGGGCGGGGCGGGCATTTGCATTTGCTTACACTACCTACTTACTGTTACATAAGGATTTATTCTGTAAATAAACCTGCTGCTAATAGTGCCCTTCTTGCAAGAGAACAACACTCTTAAAATGTCTGCTCTTCCTTAAAACATAGGAAAATGTGGAACAAAGTATTTTGTATCCTAAAGAGCTGCTTAATGAAGAACTACTATCCTCTTATCTTCACCAATACTATGCAGTTCCTAAATTATGTCCCTGTCTCATATGGCCTTTCTAGATGTACAGCTCATTTTCCATTTATTACAATTACTCAACAAATACATAAGCATATTTAAAGTCTGCTGTAGGTAGATCAGAGAAGTGTAAGTTTTTTCTTTGACAGGCATTGCAAAACTTGTGTAGAAGCATACAAGTGTGGTGTGCTATGATGATTGTAGTGTCTGGACAGCTTGCCTTGAGTGATCCCTTGTGTTTGCAGAAAGCATTGATACCTTCTGGTAGCAAAAAGAGATATGAAGGCCAGAAAAACAGCTGACAAAAAAAGTTGCTCTGAAAAAGTCTAAACTCTGCTATTAATTCTTTGTTCACTGTAGGAATTAGTACGAGTGACACAGGTATATTTTGATCAGATTTTCTTGGAGGAGAAATTTTATTTTGTGCAATTCTGTTATTTCAAAAGGTGTAGCTATGACCCAGTCATCTCAAAATTATATACCTTAATAGGTGTAACAATTTTGTTCGAAACCAGGCAGAAACACCAATTATGTAGTGGTTTCACGTTTGCCTATCT
>VXBB01013634.1:13217-28372 GCA_013399915.1 Illadopsis cleaveri | reverse complement strand
GTTTCTTGTGAATTATATGACTTACTGCCTTACAGAATGCTGAGGATGTGACCCAGAAACTTCCTTCTTCTATACACTACTTGAGAAAACACTAACTCAGTAAAAAAAGAAAATAAATTTAAAAACCTACAACGAAACCAACCAACCAACCAAGCCCTCTCTCCCAGCAAATCATTACAAGAGACAGAAAACTGTATTAACAAGATACACTTTAAAAAGCGTCCTGTGATTTTTTTGAGAAAAAAAAAAACTTGGCATACCATTAAAGGAGGTTATGCTCATAATCTGTGGGGACTTTATGTTTCTGATATAGTGCTACTGCCACCTGTGCAAATACCAATAAAGTTAATTTCCAAACTGAAAGGTCATGCCTGATTTGTCATCTGCGTTCTGTAAATTCATGACACATGCCCAAGGCAAATTTAAGCTTGAAAACAGAATAAAAATAGTGAGGTAGAGAACTCTGGGTTTCTAAAAATACAGAAAAGTTGGATTCCCTAAACCAAAGCATATTGCTGTTTGTCAGATCTGTTCAAGTATCACTTGGCTCTGTTTATTTTTCCAAGTGGAATAGTTTTTTCTTCCTAGTAGGAGGAAATTTCTTCCTTGACATGAAGCCTTGATGAGCTTGGGCCAACAAAGAGAATATTTTCCTATTCTTCCAGGTTGTCATTTGACAGTATCTTTGTCCAAGGACAGATAATCTCTGATACTCTGCTTTTCTACCACTTCCTTACTGCTAGACTGCTATGTGCCAGAGATGCAATTCCAGTGGTGTGAAAGAGAAGGTCAAGTGTTAAGAACAACCTAATCAGTTCTATAATTTTTCTGTGTATGAACGTGTGTATTTTTTTTTTAATTTATATATATTTGCATCTAACGTAGGTATGTGGATATGTATATGTGATATACGATCTCATCAGAATTCCATGATAAGTCATTATCTTTACATGATGATTAATTTTTCTTTTAAATCTCTGAACAACTCTGGAAATATGTGTACTGATTTGCATTTAAGTTGATGACTGTGTTAATTGATGAGTTACATGCAGATGTGGTTTGCAGTATTTTCAATCTGCAGAAGGGTTTTTGTGATGTGACTACTTGTGTATATGAGAAATGCAAGATAAGAACCATGTCTTGGAATATTTTTAGGTCTCTCTGTATTGTAGCATGTCAATAAGCAGTGATTATCATTGCTTTCTTTAGATACTCACAAAAATAATTACATGAGTGGAACAGAAGACACAAAAGTATAGTTTGATGGGTACACATACTAATTTAAAAGATTAGATTAAATTAAAAATAAATAAAAGCTATTTAAAAATTATCCAAAACAGGATAAAAGGATTACAAGAATAATAATTACAAGAATACAAGTAATAGAATTCCTAATACTATGACATACAGAACATAAATGTGTAGGATACTCCAGCATTTGAGAAATCTGTTCTACAAAAAAAGATTAAAATGGAAGCATACTCATAACTATGAAGTGAGTGCCCAGAANCAAACAAACAAAAAACCCCAGAAATTTGCCTTGTGTTTTCATATTTATAAGGATCACTGAGTGCACAAAGGCAGAACTAAAATGTATTAAAATAACTTAGCTGTCTCTTCCTAGATTTATTGAGTTCATATTCTTCTTGCAATTTAGTCATCATAGTCTGATTTTCAGTCTTATATTTATTGAATCAGGAAACTCATACTGAATTTGTAATCCATGTCAGGTAAACATGTCCCTGTGGAAAAGAACAGTTAAAGAAGACAAAGTATATTGTGAAGGTAAGAGATAGTCTGCACTTTACTCACTGTTTCTCTATATAAATGTGAGCTCTGGCAAAACAGCAGGTTATTTAAAATTTTGTTGATGCAAAAGTATTAAAAAGGGAAAAAAAATATAACAGTTCTTAATAGAATAATGGAAAAAATTGAGAGTGCCCAGATGTTTCAGACAAAAAAGTGCTTTGAAAACAATGTACCAACCAGTGCTGTTTCATTGCCTAAAGATGCGGCAAAACCATATTAAAGTAATTTGACTGGTTTCTAAACATAATCAGTTATTTAGTAACAAGTTTTGAAAAATAATTTCCAAAATCTATAAGAGACAAGGCACCAAAGTGCACTAGGGGGGGACTTCTGAGGGAGTCTTTCTTCTGTGTATTGGCTTTCATATGATATCTGGTTAATGTCTGCTGCCCCCTGTAGTTTCCGTAAAATCATCTCGGGTGACTGAAAATATAAACCAAGCTTTTCTTTCCTACTGATTATCTTTTGGTTATTTTTTATTTCTAGCATCCTGTCTGAATTGTCGTTTGTGAATTGGGATGATTCTCAATGAATTTCTTGTTCAATTGTTATTTGATAGATTAAAATGAACAGATATTTAAAGCGCATGGATCCTATTTTAGACATGAATCTATTCAAACAAATATAATTTCCTTTAAAGAGGCAAATCAAGCAAATATTTAATAAAGTGCACTGTAAATAATTACAGTGTGTACACATCAGCAACCTTATGGTTCCTTGAAGTCTATTTTTGGAGAAGATGATGAAAAGTGGTAGTTTCAAGGTTTAACAGGCATCTAAGATGCTTGCTGAGTTTAAAACGGTCCCATCACTTTCTAATGAGATATCACACTGTGCCTCAGAATTTAATAACTGGACTTCACAGTTACCAATGTCTTCCTAATACTGAAGGAAGAGGGATTTAAACAGCCTAGAAAAAGGCTATATGAGAATGGGGGACTGCTGTGATGTATAAATCAGAAGTTTTAACCCAGTAATGCTGGAAACAGCTCATTATGATCAACTTCCTAGAGGTGTACTGACTTCCTGGAGGTGTTACAAGCCAATTAGACAAGGGATGTATGTACTTGTTTTTGGTTTAATTTAAAAGAAGACAACTCTGAATTCTGAAAAACTGGAACTCAAAAAGGTTTGTGGCACATTGTTCTGTTGACTGTAGACTACTAGTTGCTCTTTACAGGTACCAAACTCTTCATAGGTAAGAGTTACCAAGATTGAAACCCAGATTCAAAAACTGCATTCATTGACTTCAAACTCAAAATCTTCCAACCAGTCAAGAAGATTTTTTTTTTTTATTTACAAATACCAAGTAATGGAGTTAAAGTATGAGCAGATATGAAGAAAGGGCCAGAGGTGGTCAGTTTCTGCCACAGATCAGGACTTAATAACAATTTTTTTTCAGGAAAACCCTAGTACACATAGAATCACCTTGAAGCTGCACTTGATTTTCAGTGAAGATGGTCATGCCATGCTTAAGGCAAAATCAGCAGCTGAGGAATGACCTAGGCAAATGGAAATTGCTCCGTTTGCAGAGTTCATCAATCCCAGCTGCTAGGCCTGAACCTTACCAAGACAGAGCAATGCATGGAGAGTTCTTTGTTTTAATGTATAAAGGCACTATGGTAAATATTGGAATTTGGTTTATGTAGGTGTACACTTGTTAGCATATATACCCAAGGTAGAAATCTGTCCTCAAAATAAAATTAAGCAAACAAAGTAGAAAGAAGGAAAAAGTGATGAAAAGTAAAAAGTAGGAAAATTCCAACCTAATAAGTCTCTGTTTTAAACACAGAACTTAAATGTTAACACAAATGGTAGTTAACCCTTCACTTTCTGTGTATGCATGCCTGGAAATTCCATTGTTACAGTTTAACATGATATATTAAAATAGGATTACAAAATCAAATTTCAGATGCATACTTAAAGAGGCTTACAAAGTTAAAAATGACACTTCTTTGAAATATCAGGACGATTACTGACTCATATCACTTATTAACAACCACTTTATCGATCCTTTCACATGAATATCAGAAAAAGGTCATTTTCATAATTTGTTCTTACATACTGTATAACAGAGGGTACACAATTTCTCTCCCGCCAGTCCATCCTCAAATCATTGCTGTGTCTTTTGCACTCCAAAAACATACCTTTTGGAAAAGCATCTAATACTTATTTTAAAATCTTCTCTATGGGGAATTCCCAATATTCTTACAGAAATAATTTTAGTGTCTCATTAGCCTTGCTTGTTGAAATGGGCCTGCTATTTCCCAACTAAATGGTCTGATGGCTTTGAGACTGTGGGATTTGAAAATTGACATTATCAAAAATTTTCACTTACGTACATACAAACTACAGAGAAATTTTTAATTCTCCTGTTTAAGCTGCATAGATTCAGCTCTTTAATTCCTGACAGTAAAACAAGCTTTCCCCATTCTTGTGCTGTTTTGACACACTGTATTAAAAAATGTGTCTATTTACATTGCACATATGGTAGTTCATAATTGTTTTTTCTGTTCTGTGTGTATTGTTTCTGACATTCCTCTACTATAATCGGTGTTCACCTCAAAGCCCTGTGATGAGTTAGAGAAGTCTCAGAGAATCCTAAACCAAGTTTTTATGTTAGAAACTGCTACCATATGTAAAAGTTGCTTTCATAATATAACTTCATTCATTTAGAGCTGTTAGCATAATGCTTTCCTAGATATGCATGCTAGGTAGCTCACTGGCAGTCTGTGTTCTGGTAGAGAAAATTAGGTTTTCTATACCTTTTATTTGAAAACTCTTAAGATGCTTAAGACTGATTATAAGAAACAATATCAATCTGCAAAATTTTGCAAGAGTGGACATAATTTAGCTTAAATGGGCTAAACAGGAACTTTGAATTTAAAGATTTTTTTTTTATTTGTACGCTTCCAAGAAGTTTTTTAAAATGAAAGAAAAAGAAATGGCTTTTGGAAGTTTTTAAGAGTAGTTCAGACATGAGGAAATAATGGGAAAAAGGCCTATTATCATTACTATCATTATTATTATTACTACTATTACTAAAGGATGTTTGTAAATTTATAAGAATATACGTGTATTTAGGAATTAAGTAGAACCAAGAAATGTTTAGAAAGTCTTTTAAAATTATCTGAAAACAAAAACTTTCACCTAAAAGTAGTTTCATTGTTCCAAAGATATTTTAAGAAATCAGTGCTTATTTTTCTAATCCAATGAAGACCTGAGATTTCCAGAAGGAAGCTTGATATCAGCATACTAATACTTCCAAACTCTGATAAGATTTATTTCCTCAGTGAACTATAGGTTCTGTAGTACTTGAGACAAAGGAAGGAGGTGGAACATGATAGCATTAGATAAATATTTTTCAGGGGGGTTCTGTTTTTAAATATTTATGGTTTCCAACACTAATCTTCAGAGGAAGAGAATATTACAATACAAGAAACAAATAAGTTAGTAAATAAGTCACTGAAGAAGATTCCTGCCACAGAAGTACTGGGAAACAAATGGTGGTGAGCTACTAAGGCCTTATTTATAAAGTGAAGTGTCTCTGTATTTTTACCAGAGAACAACAGTCACTGATTTGAGGAAATACTTTTTGCCTCATATGTTTTAGTCCCTCCAAAAGTGTTTTTAGTAAGGGAAAAAGACAAATACAGAAAATAAATGTTTTACTTACCAAGAAATGCACCTTCAGAAAATGAATAATTATTATAAAACACACTCTAACCCCAATTAATGACAGTGTAGTGACCATTTGGTGAGATTCAGTGGTGAACAAATTTCTTTGACTATATGTGCTACTTTTTCCTCAAGATTCATCTAAAACGTAGATCAGCCATTTGGATATGAATTTTCTGATAATGTTTGGAAATGGGAGTGACATGAGCAGTCTTGATTTTCAGTGAACAGCTGAGATGAAAAGGTAATAAAAAGACACTGAAAGAATTTGACCTTTCCTTCCTTCTTTCTTAACTATTGGATATATCAAAAATATTAAAAAATACTAATAAAATGCAACAATGGCAACAATAGTGGTAATATTCTATAATTATTTTCTATTTAAATTTTTTATATGGATATTTTTAATATTTTTTTTTCATTTTGTCTATCATTATTCACAGTGATTTTTAGGTTTCAGTTTAGTAGCCTAAGTACCTGTAAGAACAGGCTTTTAATTTTCAGTTAATCTTTTCAAACTCAAAAAAAGGAATAAATTTAACATCACATGTCTTCAGGTAAGTTTTAAACAGGTAAAAATTGGCTGCATTTGGAGAATTCTATGTAGTGGAAATAATATGAAAAATGAGAATTGAAGAGGAGTTGAAGGTAAATCTGGGTACAGGAAATGGAAGGTGTTGGAGCTCTGTAGTCATATTTCAAGGAAGGTCTCATTAAAATGTGGTCACAGGTGTTCTGGAGAAAAAGAACCCACCCATAAATACTTGTCCATTCACAATGGTTTGTTCTTTCTTTCTTTCTTTCCTTCTTTCTTTCTTTCTTGCAAAATTTTAACTTAGATCATTAGAAAAAGTATATAGATATTCAAGGATGTAAAGAAACCCTTCTACTGGTAAAAAACCAGAGGTGATAATTTAAAAGTTATGCAAACTTATATTTCCTAATTGCTACATGTCATGTTTCATAACATAAGTGTCTTCAAACTCTCTCTACCTGTGAACACATAGGAAAATCAAGCAAAAAATTTTGAGGGTAAATATGGATAATTACAATATATGAGGTTCTCTGCAAATACTCTCATTTAGAAGTAAAGGAGTTTTGGAGAGCTATAGTTTGATACATTTTCAAGGACTAGTGAAAATATAAAACCAGAAGTTTAATGTGCACAATTTAGGTATCTTAGCGTTTGCACTTTTCTTCATTAATCAATTACTTGTCTTCATTTCTCTAAGTTTTCTTGGTAAAAAGTCCTTCAGTTATCAGCTCTATTTTGTTGTTGTTGTTGTTTTGGTTTTTTGTTTTTGTGGGGGTTTTTTCTTTGTTTGTTTGTTTGTTTGTTTTTTGTCTAAAACCAGAACTTTTGCAATTTCTTGAAAGACCTACCTCACATAATGAAACTACATATGAAATATCTACCCTTATATGTAAAGAAGGGTTTTGGCTGAAGAAGGGTACCAATGTGGGCAGAATGCACATCAAGAAGCTGTTAAAGAAGTCCATAATCTGGTGCTTGAGTAAGTTTTAATTTTTTTTTTTATGTAATAGATCCAATTGCTTTGAGGGGCTTGATTAATCTTCAGCAATAGCCTTAGATATCTTCTTCATCTGTTGCTTTACAGGAACATTTTGACAGCTAGCTCTGGGACATTTTGGAGCTTTCTTCCCAGCATATACAGTTTAGGCAATTATCTGCAATAGTGCAGCTATGGTGTACCCTTTAATGTTCATTATTATGTACATCAGATTTTGTGACACAAAGTAATGCTGTCTATCAGCACATCTTTAAATCTGAGATGCCTAATGTCAAAGAATATTTAATTATATATTTTAAACACTTCATTATTAAGAGATTTAAAGAGAAAAAAATCCCTCAACTTTATCTAGTACATGCTTGTGTTTCTATCATAAAATCATAGAATTATTTAATTTGGAAAAGATACTTAAGACTGACACTGCCAAGTTCCCCACTAAACATATGTCCCCAAGCGTATTGTCGACACATCTTTTAAATACCTCCAGGGAAGGTGACTACACCACTGCCCTCACCAGGCTGTTCCAATGCTTCTCATCACTTTCCATAAAGAAACATCTTTTACCACTGTCTCTCTTGCTCTCACTTTGTACTTGGGAGAAGAGTCTGATACNATCCAGCCTGTCCAGATCCCTCTGCAGAGCCTTCCCGCCCTCCAGCAGATCAACACTCCCACACAATTTGGTGTTATCTTCAAACTCACTGTTTTGAAACTTTAGTAATTTCTTTACTTCTTGAAGACATTTAGATAACCTTAATAGATGCCTTGCAATTTCAGATATATTTTTAAAGTAATGTATGTTCCTTATTCTTAAAAGGATTGGAATATTGCTGTTACTTATTTTAAGAGAAAACCAGTACTATCCAAATAAATTTCACTTTAGCAGACAGGTAGAATATTAGAAGGTGATGTAACATGAACCAGCTCAGAATGACAATTGCTTCATGAGAAAGCAGGGGGAAACCAGAAAATTGAAAAACTCATTTACATGTTTTATTTTGTTCCTTAAAATTCTGTGTGCCTCTGATCAGTTTTACCAAGTTTAATGCTATAGCAAACAACACACAGTGCCACAGCCACTGCACAGTGCTAACTATATATTTTTGCTCTGTGCCATTTCTCATTTCATACATCATTTGCAACTTGCTGCAGTGATTCTGTTAAGTCATTGTCTATCTCACTAACACAAAGTCAGGAAGAAGTATCATCTTTCCCCATACTTGTTTTGATCAAGCTGTGCACTAGACATCACAGCCAGTTTCCTGTTTCTCTCTACTAAAACACCAGCTATAATTTCACCCACTAAAATTATACCAGCAACCCATTCTGTTCCTGAGTGTCAATGTTAAATTGTTCAACAAAGGATGTTAAATTGTTCAACAAAGCTTTGTCTGTCAGGTGCTATATGCTGCTAGTCCTTATTTTATATGCCTAGAGATATCCAATAACATGCAAAAAACACATCTGGAGAGGAAGCTCTGGACTGTAGCCAAATCTGTCAGATTTTTTTTTTTTCTGTTTCTGAAATGCCATTCAACAAAAATCAGTGTGAGTTATTTCTACTTTCCCACTCAGCACCAGCAGTATAATAGCTTAATGATAGCATGAGACTCAGGGCACAGACCTGAGACAGGCAATCATAGCAATATCTCATTTTCACCCTGGTCTCCATGCAGTGAACCAACATTTCAAGCACTGAAAGTAAAGCTGAGTGAAAATGGGTAAACCTATAATGCCAGCAAACACAAAGTGTTACTGGACCTCACCTTTGTGTGAAGCAGAATGGAACAAGCTTTGTTATTGCTAATTTCACTGGACTAAATCCATCTTTGTATCCAGCTGACAGTGTAAATGAAGTTAGGTAAGGTAAATGAGCATGAAAGGTACCTTAAATATAATCATAGATTTATATTAACTCTAGCTTCTTAGAATCAAATATGTAAGTAAATATAACGTAAGTATTAATAATGTAAAGTAATATGTAAGTAATATGTAAGTAATTTATCCTGGAAAGAGGACTTTGCCACAATGTCTGTTTGTTTATTTTTTAGTAATTTTTATTTTTGTCTTTTATCTTTTAATATTGGTCAGTATATGCATCAGATAGAACAAGTGTGGCTTTGCCCAGTTAAATGAAAAATTCAGTTTTATGACAGTTACAGCAATGTTTAAAATGCAAGATTCTTAAGCATACTGTTGACTCAATTCCCCTTTGTATTGTCAGGAATGCACTCGGCCAAACCCAAAATACTCTTTCGAGCACCTCAGTTACTATTTTGTCAGTCTCCATAATCTAGTAAAAAGCATCATTAACATGCTAAAGTTTCAAATACATCTGCTATACTTTTGGTCTCCAGTTAGTTTCAGAGAGAAAGTGGAAAAATTAAATGTGGGTGTCTTGTTTTGATTACTCATTTTGTTTGTTTGTTTTGGTAGATGCTCCCAAAGAATGAAACCTTTGTTTTTCTTTGAAACATACTTGGCATTTAGCTATTTTTATTTCTCCAAAGCTTAAGATTTTTTAGACACATGGAATGATGTAGCCATCTCCTCATTTTGTTCTGGTTTCCTCAAGTAAACAAGCTGCAAAGCAAATGTCTACTTTGGTTTTGGCTTGTCTAGAAAATTGAAACTGTGCAAGCGCCACAATTCCTTCTTCACTGTTGGCATCACAGATGTGGTTTCACTCTTTGTTTTTGCCATGATGTAGGTTCTTATTGCTCAGGAGATGAAGGAAGTGATGGGTCATTTTAAGCTGCCTTCTCACTCCGTGATTAGAGTGCAGCAGTGTGTACTGAGCCCCTTAAAGGAAAAACCTCTTCTCTCTCCTCTCTTTCTTTTCCTGTGTCAGGGAGCAAAGAGCAGGGTGAATCAAAGGCAGTGGAGCACAGTAAGAGCAGACACACAAGAGGACCATTATTAAGCACCCTGAAAAGCATAGTTACTACCATGGGAACACACCAGTATTAGTCAGAAAAAAAACTAGCTGAGGGGAGATAAATAAAGTAAAATCTCTAATATGTATGAGGTCTCAGAAACACTCTTGAATGACCATTCTTCATAACTCTGTAGGCCACATTATATTAAATGATTGTCACTTATGTAACCATTACCTCAGGTTTCACTGACCTTGACAGCAAAGCAGTAATTACATCTTTGAATGTCACTGAAGAGCTTTTACAGAGTAATGCGACAGGCAGATAGAACATGCAGAAATTTTTCTACTCACTCTTCATAGATATATATGGATTGTATAAGCCTATTACAAAAGAAACCTATCTCATGTCAAACTTCATTTTTATGAAGTGTTCTGACAATATTGCAGATTCTTACAGTATGCTGTTACTAGATTTAAGTGTGCAAATATCCTTCATGCATTTCCTACTCAGCTAAGTTTCTCTTATCTTTTCTGCTGCATTGAGAGAGCTTGAGCCACAGTGACTGCATAAGACCATCCAGGTTTGGCATAACTAAATCTAAAGAAATACTTCGTAAGTTTACTGGCATTACAGAGCTGTTGTTAGACTTCTAGTCAATGTCAAAATTTGGGTGATTGCAAATAGAGCTTGGCTTGAGGGAACTGAGCTTGGCAAGATCAGGAAGTTCAGTTCATTCACTTCTAGATCAGCTAGTCATATCCATAGGTACTTTCACATAATATGAGATACTGTGCTTGAACCAATGTGCTCTGTAATTTGGCTTACTTACACACAGCTGTTTGCAGTTTGCTGTTTGCTGTTTGCAGTGTGTATCTCTGTAATTCCAATAAATAGATGAGGAGATACAGTGCACTCACATCCCAGGAGAAGATGCACACAAAGTATGACCTCCTATCATAAGGTTAGACAGAAGGCTGCACACTGGTTTCCAGTGCTGGTACTAAAAAATTGAGCAGCATTTACTTCTTTAGAAGTTGATGCTGCCCAGATGCATATTTCCTATTCAGAAGAGCATCATCAACTTGAGATTATTCAAAACCAGAGTTTTTGCTTCCTAAAAAGTGTTCCTAAACAGAAGTCCTCTGCTCTTCACTGAGGCTAAGGTTCCAAGGAATAATCAAGAACCACTTTTCACTAGCTAAAGGATTGTAAAGCAATATTCTCTTCCTTTATTTGATTAATTTGTTCAGCATGCTTTATTCTTGTGAAAGACTCTATGGAGTTATTGCCTATCAATTGAACCACCAGTCCCCAGATAATTTTGCCAGGTAGAACTTTCATTTCATGTCACAGGTAACAAAGGGTCCCAAAAGGAAAAGTGTGCTGCTCAACCTTATACTAACAAATAAGAAAGGCCTTGTTGATGATGTGAAGGTTGGGCGCAGTCTTGGCTGTAGCAACCATGAGATTGTGCAGTTCAGTACTGAATGAAGAAGTATCAGCACACTAAGATTACAGCCATTGACTTCAGGAGAGCTAATTTTTGCCTCTTTAGGAATCTTCTTGGAAGAATCCCAGAGGAACAGGCCCTGCAGGGAAGGGATCCAAGAGAGTTGGTTGATTTTCAAGGATCTCTTCCTCCAGGCTCAAGAATGATGCATGCCCATGAGAAAGAAATCAGGCCAAGAGGGCAAGAAAACTCCTTGGACGAATAAACAACTAATAAAAGGAAAACAATGGATAATTAGCAAATGGAGAGGGACCCTGGTAACAAGTTGTAGAGAAGGCAGAATTATTGAATGCCTTCTTTGCATCAGTCTTCACTGATGAGACCAGCCTCCAGGAATCTCTGACCCAGGAGACTAGGGTAAATGAATGTTGGATGGAAAACTTCCCCTTGGTCACAGAGGATTGGGTTAGAGTCAGGAAAACATGGCCCCTGATAAATCCATAAGCCCTGAGAGAGCTGGCTGACATTCTAGCCAGACCACTCACAATAATCTTTTAAAAACTGTGGCAAGCAGGTGACCTGCCTGTGGACTGGAATAGAGCAAATGTCATCCTGCTCTTCCAAAAGGCCATGAAGGAGGACCCAGTCAGCCTCACCTCAATCGCTGGAAAGGTGATGGAGTGATTGCCTCATTCTGGAGTCTGTGTCTACCACATGGAAGGCCAGAAACTCATCAGGAGTCAGTATGGATTCAGTAAAGACAAGTCATATTTGAACAACCTCATTGCATTTCATAATAAAAGAAGTAACCAGATGAATGAGGAGAGAGCAGTGGATATTGTCTACCTCAAATTCAGCAAGGCTTTTGACACTGTCTCTCTCAACATCCTGATAGACAAACTCAGGAAGTGTGGATTAGATGAGTGGACATGGAGGTGGACTGAGAACTGGCTAAATGGCAGATCCCAGGGGGTTGTAATCCGTAACACAGGACCTGGCTAGAGGTCTGTCACTAGTGGTGTCGCCAAAGGTTAAATATTGGTTCAGTATTGCTTAACTTGTTCATCAATAACTTGGATGCAAGTCATTGATGCAAGGAGCAGATGCCNACTGAGAAGGGACCTCATCAGTGTGTATCAGTATCTGAAGGGAGTGTGATAAATCAGAGGATGGAGCCAGGCTCTGCTCAGTGGTGCCAAGCAATAGGAGAAGAGGCAATGGACAGAAAATGATGCACACCTGAACATGACAAAGAATTGCTTTACTGTGCAGATAACTGTGCACAGAGAGGGTGTGGAGTATCCCTCACTGGGGAAGTTCAAGAACTGTCTGGATACAAATCTGTGCAAGGTGCTCTGGCATTACCCTGCTTCAGAAGGGAGGTTGGACCAGATAACCCACTGTGGTCCCTTCCAACCTGACCCACTCTGTGATCTGTGATTCTGTGATTTGATTTTTCCTATAGCAAAATACTTATTTTGTTTCCCATTTGGTTTTGTATCAGGAAAATACTTCCACATGAAGACAAATTAGTTTCCTGTTATCTGAAATACTGGTTAGTTTTTTCCAGTTGAACCATTATTCTGCAATATTTTTTTTAATCTTTGTTGTAAGAGGGACAATTGTTAGAAATAAAAGAATAGTGAGGGTATTTTGCTTTAATTTTATTTAATAAAAGAGTGAGAATAAGAATAATTTTAATAATATACCCTAAACTAAGGAATCCAATACAATCTGCAAGATTTTGTAGTTTTATTAAATGCTTCTCCCTTTTTATAATAGAAAAAGTATTTAATTAGCTCTTCAAGAAATCTATTAATCAATGCTGGTAGTGGGTTAGCTGAAGTTCTTATTTGGTTGCTCAGGACTACCCTGCCACTGAAGAATAATCCTCACTCTTTAAAATTTACTGCTTCTCAACCACCCTCCTCCCCCTTCCCCAGAAAACATACAAGTTTGAAAGAAACAACAAAAAAAAGTGCCTGGAAAAAGTAGAAGTGAGAAATCTAGAGAAATTAATCCACAGTTACAATGATTTTGATGCCAACATTTATTGCACATCAAGTGCAAATCACATAATGTCTGGAACTGCAGAAGGAATAGCAGTTTATCTATTTCCAAGAAGTAACATTGGCATATATTTCTTGGTGCCACTTTTTCTGTGGAGAGATAGCTCAGCACTAAAGTGTATACATTGTTTGAAGTGCCTAAGGTACTAGCATGGTTTATTTCTTTTTCAGACATTTTTGGGCACTATTTCTGCTAACTTCTGTATTGATTAGAGAAATTTTAGTGTTCAAATAATTACCTGTAATGTACCTTACAAAGCACTAATGTTAGAGGTCATTTATTAAGACAAGAACTGTAATTTAGAGGAATTAATTTTGGCTAACTGAAATAAATTTTAGAAAGCATCAGAATAACCATTAAATGCCATAATGACTCCAGCTAAGTGCCACCTGGTTTAACACCATCTGGATCTAGTGTTTTAACTCTGTAGTCTATTAAGCTTGCTTTCTCTTTTTCACTCAACACTATATCCAGTAGCAATTGCAACTCAATGTTCTTCTATAAACTGTGAGTGACAGGAAGACATCAAAGCAAAGACAGAAATAAGTGGAAGCAGAAAATGCCATACTACGCAATGAAATAAGCCCTGTCACCACTGTGGTTATTCTTAGTGAAAGGATGCACTGCAGGTCCAGGTACTGGACCTGTAACATGAGTTTGGGTGTGTGACTTTACAGAGCCCTTGCTTTGAGTCTCCTCTGTAGACAGCACCACGTATCAGGGTAAGTGTGCCTCATCATGAGAGGAGATCCTATTTTTCAAGACCAACGGTTGGGGGTTTTTTTAATTTTAACAATGGTCATGTGATCTGTAAGCCAGTTTTTACTTCTTTTACAACTTTTGGTTTAGTCTCAGATATAAAAGGCTTCTGAAAACTTCAAACTATAGAATTGTTAGCTCTACAGAGAAAAGTCAGGTCCACTAGCAGTTACACCTTGCTGAAGGACTCTACATAGCCTTACAAAAACATTACTATGTTTTGATGTTTTCCTGAGACTAGAAAGCACGTGAAAGATTGAGGTGCTGGATCTCATGTCAGTTTTGTAGTTTGTGTTTTCCTCTGGCTCAGAAATTCTGTCACCAAAAAAGCCCAATAAAGAATATCTGTGTAATTTACTTCTTTGGTGTACACACATTACATATGAAACTGTGAGGCCCAGTCTAGTATCCACTTATGATAAGTAATATTTAATACTGATTTTGATAACTTGGATTGGGGTGTGCATTTAGATAGGGAATGTAACAGGAAAAGCAAATGTTATAAATCTGACCATGGATCTCCTCTGTTGTGGCAGTGTCTCCTGTCCCCAAAAATCAGGAACATATCAGAAATTAAAATAAAATTTTCTCCTGTTAGTTCATACAAGATCAACTGCTTCTAGATGAAAAGGTGAATACATATCATATTAGCAAAAAGAAGTGTAAGAAATTACAAAGTACAACACAGACAAACTTTTCCTCACGTGCATGCAGAGACTAAACCAAAGTTTTTTCCTCAGGAAAGAAAAAGCAGAATTTTTACCTGATACAAAACTTCAATATTTTGTACCTTTCAAAACATTATTATCACAGAAGACAGTACAATGGTATATTATTTTTACTTGAAGCAGGTTGGTTTCAAAATACACTGAAAAAAGTAGAGGGGAAAATCCCTTCTGTAAAGAATCTGTTTCACATTTTCCATATCCATTTGGTAGTGGACAAAGAGTTGGGTGTACATTGCAAAAAAAAAAAAAA
>VXBB01013633.1:19328-33442 GCA_013399915.1 Illadopsis cleaveri | reverse complement strand
TATATATTTTCTATAGAACTATTTATGTTCAAACCTCGTTCTTTGCCCCTTTTCCATCCATGTGCAAATCAGCAACGACTGAAGAGAATTTTGGCATAACGAGTCAATCAGTCAAAAATTCATTTCAGTTTTTTCTTTTCTGTCTTACATTTTTAACTGTACTAAATTTCTGAAATTGTTCTTATTTCTAGTATAGATATGTATATGTATATATTACTTGCCTTATTGATGGAGACAATACATTCCAATACAAGACTATCAAATATTTCATGAAGTGATGGAAGTGAAGAACTACATTTATATAAAAGTGTTATCATCAGCAGTAAATCCAGAATTAAAAATTATTACTCTTAAGATAAAGAAAACCCTTGATGGAAAAAAAAATCCCCTTAAAATGGAAAACAACAGCACGTCCCCATATTTAATTCCATAGGAGATGAATTAGAATCTAGAACCATCCAGAAACATTTCACCCCAGTCAGGCAGAGGAAAATTCAGCAATACTTTGAAGTCTCCAGGGTTCTACTTCTCCTAGGGGCGTTCTAGCAGGCTATAATGGACATACTGGTCTTCGGTGACTAAGGGAACTGCACATACTTCAAAATTATGCTGGCAGAATGCTGCAGAGTAGTTGTTTTTTTCCTCACAGTAACTCTTTGCTCAGCTTTGTTGATGTGTGAGATTTAAAAACCTGGTTTTCTTCAGGAAAAATGAAGTTTATGCAGCATACAAACACTGGGCACAACCTTAGCTGACAAGTGAGCTAGACAGCTTTCAGGTCTAGTGGGAAAAAAGAATGGGAAAAAGAGAGGAGGGGGGAGGGAAGGAGGTGAATCAGACATTTTCTCATCTCTGCTCTGAGTAATATTCATGCAAGGCCATGCCATCTTTGCACCTGTTTTTCTCATTTTCTATTCAGCTTGTCACACTTGTTTACAATTTGTCTTATTTTGTCATTTTCTTTGTGCTTTCCACCCTATGCCAAACACACTTGGAATTTATTTGCAATTCAAGAAATGTATTGCTGATGAAGTGGGACAGTTTTTGATGGGTACCCCAAAGGGAAAGGAAGGGACTTTTGTGCACAGCAGAGGTGAGAGAAGTGAGACAACAGGTTGAGCAGAATCAAAATATACTCCTTGCTCTTAAGCTGCAGTAAGGGGAGAGCATTTTATGCTTACAAGAAGGTTAATCCTTGTACAACAGGAAGAAACAAATTCACTCAGGATATGAAGAATTAAAAAATCCCTTTTCATGCACCCATAACTTTGAAAATAATCTAGCATAAACTTTCATGGAGTTGGGAAGACTTGTAGCAGGTCCTTGTTCTTCCATGCATGTAGCATATAAGAAAAGATGAAAAACATTCTATTTTAGTACATTAACATGCATGTGTGGACTTCTTGAGAGATTTAAATATGTTTGTTTTGAAGCTGTGTTCTTCCTGAAAACAAAAGAAGAAAGAAAAAAGAAATTAACAAAACCTCCAGCCAACACCCCAAATAAATCAATAAAAAAGTATAGGGTGCAAAAAGTCAAACCCCTAGTGGTATTAATTAATTTAAAATTACAAGGAATAAGCCAATTTACACCAGAGATGGATCAAGCCCATAGGATTTAACATATTCCAAAATAATTTGGAAACTGTTTCTATTAATGTGCTTCTCTAGCAGATGCTAGCTTTCAGCAAACAACTGCTTTTGTTTTCAGAGTTTATTTTAGGAATTAGTCATGGATTTTATTATTGAATATAAAGGTTACCAGATCTATAGTGTAACATGGTAAATGAAGTGGTAAGTGAATTCATGTTTGGTAATTTCACACTGTAATTAGTATGCATTAAAAATGGTGCTTTGCTCCACATCACATTTTTTTGTGTGCTATAATAATATTAAGTTTACACAAAAGTCTGTTTTGGCACGTATCTGCATCATTCTGACCTCTGGGTGTACATGACACATGAGGCTGGTGGAAGGGTTACTTTACAGGGTCATTCAAAAATTGTGGCCTTGGCCTCCCGTGATCATTTCTATTCATCTTTTTGTGAGAGCCAGGGCAGGGTGGGTGGGGTCACTTCCAGAGCACATGGCCACATGCCAGTAAGGCTCAGTGAATTCCTTGCCTCTGAATTTCTTCTGCACATTCAGCTAGCTAAATTATGCTTTCCTGCTGTTAGCTTGATCCAAACCTGCAGAAGCCAATGAATGAAAACACTCACATCTATTTCAGAGTGGGCCAGGCCCTCAAATTGCTGTTGGTCATTTCAGCCCAGAAGCACCTTCCCTGTCTTGTTCTGAGTTTATCATTTTGCTGAGTCCTTCATGCACTGGACGATTTATTCAGATTAAGGATGCAGCAGCCCCTTCTCTCTCCCTTTAAATGCATGTGAAAGTACACATATATCATGCAATGTATCCCCACATTAATTTGGCTGCACAAGGCAGCACAGAAACTCTTTACTGACTCTTTCTCCTTTGTTGTGGTCATGTCTTAGCCCAACATTAAGTAAAACATTGTGCTAAAGAAAATTAACTTTGGTGGAGATTTCCTGGTTACTTTTCAGTGTTGCCCTTAATATGAGATTTTGCAAACAATTCGTGTCTAAAAACAGTTGAAACTTTGGTTCTTTCAGTAATAAATTCCTCTGTGTAGCAGAATGCATCTCAAGATGATGCATATGTTCGATATATTTCTGATCTTACTAAAGGATCTAAAGGTATTTATCTGCTTCAGAACATATGTGAGAGATCCAGAAAATAAGGCTGGATTTTAAAAAGTGACTTGAATAAATTTAGTATTATTTAAATGTGTGGTGTTTTTTCTGTGAAGTAGATCTAGCTTCATTAGGACTAGAACTACATGATCTTTAAGGCCCCTTCCTAACCAAACCATTCTGTGAGTGTGTTTTTGTATACATTTATATATTATTTACTAATTCATGTACATGCATCTACATATACATTTAAACAGTTTATATTTTAAAATGCCTGAACTAAAACTATGTTAAAAATAGTATATAACACATCATATAATGTATCTTAGGTTTATTATGTCATTCAGTATCTATTAAGTGTCATTTAAAGTATGAAAATATTACCACTGTTTATTGTTATTTTGACGGTTGCTTTATTACTATATTATTATTATTATTATTACAGCACTGTTATAGCATCTATTTTGCTTCCTTATCCCAGAACACCTATTTTTAGCTCACTTAAATTAAGATATATGAAGCAGCTGAAGATTCATAAAGTTACAGAAGGATGAGCATGAATGATTTGCTATAGCAAAATAGTTTAGCATTAACCAACAGAGAAATAAGAAGCAGGGGTCCTAGGAGGAGAGTGGGAAATACACTCTGGAAGCCATCAGTGCAGAGACTTGCAATTTGCCCCTTCAAAATATACAGCTGAGGAGTGCAGGTCTGCAGAACAGAGTTCAGTGTGGAATAGAAAAAAGTATTTTGTTGGTCTATTCCTGGTTTTTATTGAAATGTCACAAATTGGTTTAATAAGACCACATTCAGAAAGGAAAAATAGAGAAAAAAGTTAACAAGAGTTAAAAAATACCTAAATTTATAATAAGTCAGGAGAGCCAGGCCAATTCCATGTCTCAGTTTTAAATTGTTACACAATATTAGGAGACCTATCATCTAGTAAAACCAGGAGAAAAGAAAGTAACCTATTCCAGTCTGCTTCCTGAGATTGTTTTTCTTAACAGTAAAAGCAATAGCAATGCAAAATCATTAAAAATCTACATTGTGCCGCTGAGTGATGCAACATTCATCTCACAGTTAAGCAGTAAATTGGAAGTGTTAAGGGAGTGTTAAATAACCTCTTTTTTTGTTTGTTTGCTTGTCCAGGTTGGTTTTTTGGTGTTTTGTGTGGGGTTTTTTTTGTTGTTTTTTTTTTTGTTTGTTTGTTTGTTTGTTTTTTGTTTTTTGTTTGTTGTTGTTGTTGTTGTTGTTGTTGTTGTGGTTTGTTGTTGTTGTTGTTGTTGTTGTTTGATTGGTTTAGGGGTTTTTTTGTCTCTCAGCCAGAGACTGCAGAACATTTCAATAGCATTTTAAGATGCATATCTGGATTAATGAGACCGTCCCTACGGTGCAACATGGGCTGCAGCACTGCCCAAAAATTTTTCACACTCATTCTTCATCTAATGCAGAAATGATTGTGCTGTTTTAAGTCTGCATTACTCTGAGGGTCAGCAAGGATAATAATAATAATAATAGCTTCTACTGGTTTTAAAATACAGGATTCACCTCCTTATCTCCCTGCTTCTATAAGCTTGCCATATTATGAAGATACTCTGGGGAACATCTGTACAATCTCAAAAGGATCTATCTCCATTGACTTTTTTTATCTAATAATAAAATGATTTAATCTGTAATTCACAGCTTTTTCAGGAATTCTATTCTCTCCCCACATAACAAACTTAAACAGAAAAGTTTTGGTTTGTCTTTTTTTTTTTTGTCTTTTTTTTCAAAAGACCTCCCTAGCCCTTCACATTATAATTTACTTTCTCAAAACCAGCTTGTTCTTTTCCTCTTGACCTGAGTGTTTCCACCTGCTGTTGGGCTTGGACCCAGACATTTTCTACCCTCCTAACTTACGCTGTGTTAATTTCCTTTCCTATCTGTCATATGATACAGCTTCAGCTTTACTTTACCTGCTATTTAAACCACAGTTCTTTATTTGATTTCTCTTTTATCAAACATATGTTAATTTCCTTCCCTTGCCCTCTGGGTCACTGCCTCCCCTTTACTCTAGCAGAATCTTCAGGGCCAAAAGTTATGCCTTTGCTCCTGAGCATTAGGATA
The DNA here is from genome assembly GCA_013399915.1 of Illadopsis cleaveri. Taxonomy (NCBI): domain Eukaryota; kingdom Metazoa; phylum Chordata; class Aves; order Passeriformes; family Timaliidae; genus Illadopsis; species Illadopsis cleaveri. The sequence goes on along the minus strand of VXBB01013633.1, from coordinate 28,623 downwards.
TTTTACAGACACCCCTCCTTCTTCAGACTATTCATCTTTATTTTTCACTGAACAACAGCACTGCAAACAGAGTGTGAGACAACACAGCTGAATGATTGATGCTCTCCAAGTCCTGAGTTTCTTTTCCTCCTTTATTCACACAGTCACCCTCCTGAGTTAAGAGTTTTGGTTGGTACCTGCCATGGTGACTAGGAAAACAAGGGTAAGCTGCCAAATCCAGCAACTGTTTTCTTGTTCTCATATTGCATTTCCTTATCGGTTGTGACAATGTGCCACAATTAATGATAGCAGAAATACCTGTGTTTGATACCATATGCATCATACTTAGTGGTGATGGATTAGCAATCAAGAAAATTAATTCTGCCTTTACAAGGTAACATCTGAACTTTGGAGTTAGGCAAAAGCTTTATAGAGTAGTGCAGATAAAAATTCTCCTGGAAATGGCATAACTGTGTTTCCACTGTACCTACATAATTGGTTCTGGACTGACCCCAAACAGAATGGTGTATTTCCCAAGAAAATGCAAGGATCACTCATTAAAACTGAATTTCCAGTAGCTCTGTGAATCTCAGGTAACGCTGTATGTACATTAGTGCCCATAAGAAGGAGTCTGACAGCAGAATCTGATGCCCTGAATACATCCAGATCTCCTGGATGACCTTGAATAAATATCTAAAATTATTCTGAGTTTTAATGTATAAAGTAGATAAAAATCTTCCTTATTTCATTAATTACCTTCTTGATTGAAAATTGTTAATAAATTTGAAAACTTTCCATGTTATAAAGACAACTATGCTTGTAACTTGATTGCTAGAATAACAAAAACCCAGTGATGGAAAATGTTATTCTGTCAATCAGGGCATTCTCTTTACTTCTATATTCTCTTTAGACATGCACATGCAGAACAAAGAAAGCTGGAATTTAAGACAGTTTTGAACACTGATTTATCTAGGTTTCACCAAACACAGATAATTTACCTCACTGGAAAATATCATAGCAGCTGTCATTGTGGCCTAAAATTATGTACAATATTTTTGTTTCCAGATACCACTGCGATCTTATCTATTTGAATTTAAATAATCAATTTTATGACCCTTTTAAGATCTATAACACATATTAGATAATTTTAACAGGCTGAAACTCCTTGGGAGATCATTATCCAATCATGACAGTGGTATTCCTAAAAATGTCTTATTGCTCACTGTGACTCTTTAGTTTAGATGCCTTGAGGAGCTACCTAGGACAGAGGCTAGACCGTGTTAAAAGAATAAAGTAGGTATCTATTAAAAAGGCCTTCAAAGGATACACCTTGGACAAGAGTCTGGCCATGGATCCACCCAAGATGGACACCAAGTCACAAGTTTTCACAGTTATGTAAGTTTTGGTCTATTTACATAATGGGGTTAGTTGTCCAGTTACACCTTCAGTTTATGAAGTCACATCTTCCCAGTTTGCTCTCCGCAATTCGCCATTGTTTATACTTGGGCCTGATGCTGCAATGGTGTCCGTGGTTCTCTGGTTGGAAAACGATTGTTTTCTCTAACTGAACTGTGAAGAGAACTTGCTAACACTTTATATGAAGTTCAGAGTTACATACTAATGCAGTACAGAATCTGGAAAATATGAAAGCTGAAACTTAAGGCATGCTGGGCTTGCTACCTTCCTTTTGATAGAAAGACTAGAATTATTTTTTATCTTATTTCATACATGCACATGCTAGATATCAGCACTGCAGGCAGCCATTCCTCATTGTCTTTGTTTTTAACATTAAACTAGCAATTTAGGGAGGGAATAGCATATAGAGTTGCCAAAATTTATACATATGCTTGAGGATGCAAGAGATCTTCCCTGTCCATGGCAAGGGATGAGGGGTTGAAAATAGACGAAGTCTAAGGTCCTTTCCATCTCAAACCATTCTACAATCCTCTTATCCTGCATTGCAATAATTGTAATAACATGATTTCCACTGGTTATAAATGTTTGTGGCTACTTCCTGCAGTTACATCTATAACATGAGCCTCAGTTGCTCTATTTTTATTTAGCTATCTCTGAAGTGAAAGAAATATCTGTTTATCAGGTAGACATGGGTAGAAACACATCAACACAAATGCAGCAAATTAACCGAATGTGCTGTGTTCAGTATTTTCTTGAACTAAACATGATTTTCCAAATAAACTGAACTCTGTGCTTGTGTTGGAAGTTCTAGGAAGCAGCAGCAGGAGTTTATATTGTAATAGAGAACTGGTAAGACTGAGAGATTTTCCACTGATTAAAATAAATGACTGAAAATAGAAGACTGAATGTGATGTGATGCTTTGGCAAATGATAGGGCTCCTCTTTTCTTTCAGATGAGAGTTTGGAAGTAGTACTGCATGAAGAGATAGTTCCCTTTAGCAAACAGTAACAGGAGAATTGAGTGCTTGAATTTTTCTTATGGTATAACTTCATATATATATATATTTATTTAATAAAACAGTCATAAAAATATATTTTATTATTTACACTTTCCGACATTTACTTAGTCAGAGGTCACTTTTAGACAGACAGACAATGGTGATTAAAAGTTTCTAAAAGAGTTTCCATTCACCATAAATGCTAATAGTTTTTGCCTACTGGAGGGTTGTTTATAGCAGTTTGTTTTCATAACTGAAGTACCTCAATCTGGCTCTGAGAAACATCAGGGTTGATAAACCATGAAAGAGCAATTTATGGAAGACCCTGTAACCTGGATTGCTGGAAAGAAAGTGAAGTAAAGAATTTTAAGAAATGACCACTATTGATTGCCTCATACACTGGATGGCATTTTGCCTTCATCTTCAGGATAATTGGATAGGAGGATTACAAATCCATAGCAATAGAAGGCTTTCCTTACTAGACAGTTAATGCACTATAAATCAGCTAGTAGGAATAGCTCCTATGTTGCATCCTTTGTTTTCATTCAGCTCATTTGCACTTCAAAGCTGAAGTCGATAATTCAGCTCCAAGTAGGTGTAATTGAGGGATATTTGCCTTTTGTAGAATATGAATACAAGCTGAGAAAATCTCTAAATTCATTTGCACAGGACATCACCAGTCAGATCCTGGTACTCAGACGCGTGGCCCAGTCTCCAGCTGAAGTCAAAAGGTGATCTTGGAGCTGCTCGTAAATCCCTCAAGGTTTGTGTGCTGCTGCTAAACAATGTTTTCTCACTATTGGTGATCAATTGCTTTTTGCTGAAGTGGTAAGTATAGCCTTTGGTTTTTTAAATACTAAATAAGCAGTCCCTTCCTTGCCTTATTTTTGTCAGGGTGGATGGAGGTAAGTGTCCTGAACCCCTTTTGTTCCAACATCATACAGAAGGTAGGACAGAAGACAACTCCAGAAAGGCACAGCTGAGCTCCTCAAATCATAGGTCAATGATAGGTAAATTTCAGCCAGGTTTGAAATTAAGGAAATAGAGTCAATTAGAAGTAGAAAAATAATTTATTTATTTTTGTCTTCTCACCTACCATTTTTATGGCTTTTCTGCCAAACAAAACTCCCATCATAATAGGGATGCAAAAATTACTTAATGCGCCTATCCATATGCTCCCTCCACACATACACTCAATATTAGATTACTTGGTCTTGTGCAGTACCTGGACAATATTATACTGCCATAAATTGTTTTGTGAGCTCTTTCCTACCTGCATTATGTCTCAGAGCACAGAGAAATATGCATGATTTTCAGTGCAACTTGCAGCTTTGAATGAAGCGAATGTGCAGGCAGTTTTATCATTCCCATCTGGCTCCATTTTCTACTGTGATAAAAAATGGAATTGAGATTAGGCAAAACTGGTCTGAAGTATCAGCTCCAACAGAAGATGAGGTGGGATTTTTTTTTTCCTCTGTGATGATGCTTTTCAGTATTGGAATGTTTCTCAGGTTTAGAGAGAAAGAACATGAGTGTAGGACTTTATTCCATATTTTATAAACAGGAAATGAAGTTCTTCAGCTCAAGCATTGTAACTTTGCCTCATACCCCAGACCTGCACCAGTACAACATGAAATTCACTTCAGCAATTATGGCTGGTACCCAAATATTAGTTTCAAACAATCTGCTCTATTTGCTGACTTTTAAGGTTTTGGCCATGGTGGTGTGGTTTGGTTTTGTTTTCGTTTTCATTTTTGTTTTTGTGGGGTTTTTTTCTTCTTTTTCTTTTTTTCCCCAAGAGAGCTATAGCTCCCAGTGTCACAAAATCAAAGTTCATGGCAACAAACTTGTTTTTCTTACTGAATAAGGGATCCTTTTTGAATAATCTTCTGACTCTCCCAAGGGTAAATAGAAAACCCCAACACTAAACTTTCATTACTGCAACAAGAACGATCTAATTTATAATGCAAAGCAATACTGCATATGTCTGGAAGTTTCTCTTAAGGAACAAAAAAGGAAAAGTAAAGGAGCCAAATTTTGTGCTAATATGGTATCAGTGGGCTAATACGGCATTACTGGACATCCTTGCCTGATGGATACCTAGGAAGGTGATAAATATGGATCAAGGACTCTTATCTGGGCATATAGAAATTAAACATCTGGGGAAAATACCAGTGCATTAGCAGAAACCAAATACTATTCCTCTTGATCCACTGAAAAAACCTGCTGAGAAATCAGACTCAAAGTCATTGAATGTGACAGGATATAGGTGTTATGCTTAGATATCTCTGTGGAATCTGGTCTTGAAAGACACCCTGGAAATTCTCAGGGGGCTGAGTGGATAAGAAATTATTAATATTAAAAAAACAAAACCCAACAAACATAAATATGAAATACAGTCAGCCATGTCAAAACATTGCTGTATTATTTGAAAAATACTCCAGTATCTACTAGAGATTGCTAGATTCCTCAAATCTTGGAAGTTATTTTGCTGCATGCATTTTGTTTTGTTGCAAAACATATGCCTGCATCATTCCAGGCACAAAGCAACAGATGTGATTTAAAGGAAACCTAGGTTACACGGCTAAGTACCCAGTTTTGCTCAAGTAGGGTCCTAACAACCTGTTACAGAAAGGGTAAATATCCTACCGTACTTAGAAAATGGATAATCTCCTTCCTGGTAGCGTTTGTAAAACATTTTCTTAAAAATCAACTAAAATCACTTCTTAACTTTTTTAGATCCTGTAATTTATTTCCTTCATTCTCATATTTCCTGTATTTTTTTATTATTTTTGTGTAATCTACACTTCACATGACACCTCACAACTTCCTTTTTTAAGAAGTGTTCCCATGCGTACAATAGACGGCACAGTATGTTATGGGATACTGCTCTAAATCATGTTCTGTGTCTCCCCAACAGCCTGAAATTAGGGGACTTTCTCAACTTCCCTCACTCATCTAGCCTAATGGGCATAGGTAATAAGGATCTCATCCACAACATCCCACTACAATTTTTCATTTCTTTGCCTTGATGATTTACTGGTTGTCTGACCATCACTTAATTATAGCTCCTCATTTTGGTGCTTTCAAACTTTAGATATTGAAAATGTCTGGTCAGACTTTATATTGGCAAACTTTGACTCAATATATGTTGATAAGGCTGAAGTTTCTTTATAAAGTTCCACTGAAATCACCTGTGATTTCCGAAGAGAAGTGTAGACAACTACTTGCGAGCCTCAGTAGTCATTGAAAAAGAATGCAAGTATCTCTTCAAAATGTACTTCCAGTGATATTGCCAAAACTATTTCATTACACACAAATGTTTATAAGGAATGTCTTCTAAATTACCTATCTTCTATTGCTGAAAATGTATAAGTTTTAATCAATTATGCACACAGCTGTATTAAGTTGGTCTGAATTCTCCAGCAACTCTTTTTTGTTTGTTTGTTTTATCCAAAATCTTTAAAATTGTTATTTCATCTACAAAGAGATCCTGAGAAGGAAGAATTGTTTGAGGCACTGTGCTGGGAAGCAACCCTTACTTTTCACTGAGCCATCTTTACTGCGGAAATGCAGCATTTTATTCTTTTTTCCTCTTTTGTTTGAACAGCACAGATTTGAAAGCTACATTTTAAGAAGCAGGAATATGTTTGTAGAACATCTCTTTGTTCCTAAGCATCTGNCTAAACCCTTTTACAGCTTTACTCTGACACCATGACTATTTCATCTCCCATATTTTATTCAGTTTGATTATAAGTTCATTGGCCTAGCAAGAGTTCTTCCATATATAGAGTCCAGCAAGGCTCTGAATTTGGCTAAGGCCACTGGATACTGTTATAATAATCCATTACTCTTTTGAGGTCAGGTCAGTTGACCTCATGGACCTTCCCAGCCATCAGCTCAATGAATAATGATTTCCCCATATCAATCAGTACTAGTTTGCAAGAGTTTTTTTAAGGAATAAAAGAGGCTAAATTCATACCGAATGTTCTCTGCATAAAATGATGTGACCAGCATTACCCTGATCGTTTTTATTGCCCGTCTCTCCAATGTACTGATGGAATCATTATATGTGCAAAATTGTTGCTGGCATTTCCCTTTGCTATCTCTGACAAGCTCTATTGTGTCAATGCCATTGCTTTTCAGGGATGCACAACCAGTGTTCCCTTTTGTAGCAAGGATGTTTCTAACTCACTCTTTGATGTATCCAGAGATAGTGTCACGCGTACTGACACATCCTACCACTCAGCAATGGAAGCTATGTCTGTCTGGAAGTTTTGTCCAAAGCTTTTTGACATTCTGTCTCTCGGTTCTCTTTTCAGATGTTTTACTTCAATTTTTCCCATCAGAGTTGCATTTAGTATAGATTTATTTATATATTTATTTCTGTATTTATTAATTTATTTACTAGATTGATACCATGTTTTATGCATGGATAGATGAGGAAGGTGCCGCTGTGCTCCTCTGCTCCTAGCCCAGCTTCCTCCCAGAAATCTGTCCCTGCCCAAGAAACTGACTCACAAAGTGAGGAAGGATAGACATTTAGAGATTAATTTTAAAGAGTTTAACATGTTAAAGATTTTTTAAAGATGAACAGTCAGTCCCTCTTGTAAACAATGCACTTAGTTTACAACTTCTCCATAAATCAAGGGTATGTCTTTCTCAAGATCCATTTGAGGACCTGCAAAACCCTCCAGGTAATATTAGTTTCTTAAATGACTTGGTTAGGTGGCAGAAGAGGTGAAATAAAGCAATTAAAAAAAGAGAAAAGTTTTCCAAGGAATCATATTGAACACACATTAAAATTATTACATATGTGTGATGAATATATGGCAATTATCTCTTTGTCATGTTAGCATTGCACTGGGAGCTTCCATAAAGCAAGAATCTAATTTCATTATTATTTTATCAATCAATGATATTTTTGGATCAGCTTTCTGTAGAAAATCATATGTAAAAGCAATAGAAGCAAAGGAAAAGGGACAGTGAAGTGATCAAGTAAAACTGTAATTCAATTATCTGACTTATCTACAACTGATTTCTTATGTGGCTGTAGAGCAGATAATTGTATATTTCTTTTGTCTCCAAAACTTGCTACCAGCTCACTCTAGTGAGTTTGAACGAGATTAAAAATGAGATATACTCAGACAAACATTTCAAAAAAAAGACTCATTGTCTGGCTCCTGGGTCACATGTCACAGCAGTGGGAACAGTGTCACAGGTCTGCACTGCTTGCTCCATGTTCCCATGTGTCCCATGTCCCAGCCAGGCAACCTGCCACTAAGATCTGCTTCTGTGGAGCCACGGATCACTGTCTAAACAATGGGAGAACATTGTGGCATGTCCAATTCCCAATTGCAGAATAATTTCATGCATTTTCCCTGATGACCTGTTCGTTCTCACATGCTAGGAGATAAGAAAACATAGATTTTTTGCTCCAAGTGCCAATGACAGTGGTTTTTTGTGCCTTAAATAGTTCAGGAGAATTGATGGTTGCAAGTAGTAACAATCAGCCCCTGAGTTTGGTGATTACTGTCCCCAGCAAGGCTAAAGGATGTTCTGGACCTACGGGTTTGTTAAACAGATGAAGACCATTTCATTCTCAAATGCATAATTAGGCAGTACACTGCATTAAAAGTATATCTCTAGGCATATTCACACAATGAACATGGCACAGGGGATGCAAATTCAAGCACCAGAGCTGACTACAACTGCAAGCAATCTTTGCTGCTTCAGCTACTGAAAAGATGGAATTTATAACTCAGGCTCAGCATTGTGCTAATGCAACTTCTTGGACATAACCAAATGGGTAGAAGTTGCACTGCATCAATTTGAGTGAGGCTGCATAATTTTAAAACAAAATACTGAGGACATCATAGAAACACAACTTAGAAAACTGCTTCACCAGAAAGTCTACCCATTTCTGAGAAGCTTGCCCTACAGTTCTCCTGGAATGGTCCTCACTGCCAGCGTGACTCACTGCTAAACATCCCTCTGCAAGCCTGAATCACAAAGTATGTGAGTTAGTTACAGTTCCTGATTGTGGTAATTGGTCCTTATTTCAAGCTATAAAGACTTGTACTATTTTCCCTCCAATAAACTACCCTGATTTAAATCTGGTATTACCCAAAATAGCAGACAGACACCAGCAGAACTAAGGGACGTATCAGAGCAGACTGAAGGTTACTTTAAAACTTGTGCAAATGCTGATCACTTCTCTGAACCACTCCAGGACTTACAGGGTCTCTCCTATCAACCCTGCTCCAGGCACGGACTGGGACAAGGAATAATTTTGCTCTGTATTTAGAAACAATCCTACTTGTGTAATTTCTGCCACTTTTCCCTCTCGTCTTTTTATCATTCATAGCATTTGCATGAAGATAGGATCTTCATTTCAAAGGAGTCCATCTGCTCTGGCTGCTCATTCTCTTCTTGAAGTTATAAACCTCTATTTGCAACAACAAAATCCTCTCACCACAGCAACCTGCAGTGAGGTCACAAGTGGAGGATTGTGACTTCAGGTGGGGAAATGAGCAGCAGGAGCAGATGAACTGTTAAGAAGCAGAGATCCCATTTTCATTGCAAATGTCCTTTGCAATAAAGAATGAAGGTAGGAAAAGGCAGCCAAGGGAGGACACTGAAGCAGAAAACCGTGCACACAGAAAGCATATTCAAATGCTTTAAACAGTTGCATACGGTGAACTAGCTCTTGGAAGAGCAATATCTTAAGATGTAAAACAATTACCTATTTCCAATCATGCTGACAATTAAGAATGAATAAAATAAAAAATTCCAACTCTTCCTTAGTAGCTATAACTTTTCTCTCTTCTCTTCTCTTCTCTTCTCTTCTCTTCTCTTCTCTTCTCTTCTCTTCTCTTCTCTTCTCTTCTCTTCTCTTCTCT
>VXBB01013630.1:74341-93452 GCA_013399915.1 Illadopsis cleaveri | reverse complement strand
AAGATGAAGAGAAGGGAAGAAAGGAAGGAAGGAAGGAAGGAAGGAAGGAAGGAAGGAAAAGATAGAAAGAAAAAGAAAGAAAAAGAAAGGAAAGATAAGAGTAGAAAAATATCACCGTCCATGGATCCAGTGACAGATTTGATTACTGCAATTTCCAAGTCCACTGATTGAAGTGATGGTCACAGTCTTGGTCCGTCAGGAGTGGGAGAAGCCCACAAAACACAGAGTTCAATGGGTTAATATATGTTCAGGTTTACGTGGGATGTGGGAATGGCCAGGTGCTGCCCTTTGAATGGGTGGGAGGTTTTCACTGTCTGATGGGACACTGTGGATAATGCTTAGTTCCCCAGTGGAAGAAATTAGTCAAAAATTCCTCTGGGGGCACTTTGGGGGTCTTTGATGGTCTATGACACCTAGAACAAGACAGCTGCCTCTCATATCAGTGTAGCTGAATCATTTATGCCCCACCAGAAGGGTTGGACACACTCAGGTCTACATGTGTGTGTCCCAATAACTCCTTGAGGAGCTTTACACCTGAGCCAGCTGTGCAAGGGAGGACATTGGTGTGATAAAAAGCACTACCGTACCTCAGCATGGTCTACTTCTTATTTGCCTTCTCCCTTATCTGGATCAAAACTCAGCTTATGTCTTCTTATGGTGGGTGTTCAATTTCTCTGTCTGATGTGGATCAGAGCTTTCACCACCACACAAAAAACTCTCTTCCTCTTCTTTTGGAGACAAGGAGTGCAAACCTGGCCTCAGCAAAGCACTCACTGCTTTTGCACGTTGACATATTTGAGTCATTTAACCATTAATGTTTCAGTTTCTCACAATCTGTAGTCTCAATTTACTTCACATCTACTTCTCTCATTTGGACCCTGCAGTTTTTCATGTTGTGAATCTTTGAATCCTGGTTCTAGATCAGTTTTGGCCCATGGGCTTCTACTGGCTTTTATAAGTCATTCAGCTTGCAGAAAAATGCATTCATAAGCTTCTCTTCCTCCAAGGACCCATTGGTAGTTACATTTTATTTCACATGGGTAATTAATGTCTTTAAACAACAGATTGTGAACCATCTTTTTCTCTTATATTTTTGCAGTATGGCAATATTCAAATGACATTAAAAGTGTTTTGAAATTGCTTCAAAGAGGGAGCTTTACAAGAACAGACACTGCTAGTTACCTGAGAATTGGTTTATGTATTACTTATTTCTAAGGGACAAAACCCTTTCTCTTGTGTGAGACTCTCCATAGATAAGGGCTTTTTCATGCAGAACCTGACTCTTATGGATGCCCACACAATCGCACATGATAGCTATCTTCTTTCTGCCAACTCCTGTCTGCTACAGTGAATTCTAATTTCTGATTGTCCAGATAATTGTCTATTTCACANAGACCATTATAAGGAGAGATAGTGTCTGCAAAGATACTATCTTGAGTCCTATGATAAACAAGTTTTTCTTCATTTGTTTGCTTGCTTGTTTCGGGTTTCTTTAGTTATGTTCTGGTTTTGTTGTACAATTTAGTAGGTTGGTTCAAACCATCAAATTAGTTCTCGTTCTGGTGCGAAATCTTAATTTACCCTGTGAGGACGGTCTTGCACCACAATAAGGTGCTATCATCTGCCAGACCTATCTAGGTGGTGGGACTGGAAAAGAGCAGTCTCAGGAGATGTCTTGCCAATGTATATAAATACTTGAAGAAATAAAGTGAAGAGAACTGAGTCAGGCTTCTTCCTGAAGCTATGTGCAGCATCAGAAGGAGAGGCAATGGGAACAGACTTAAACACAAGAGATTTCCTCTCTGGGAAACCAGGAAAGCTTTTGAACTTTGAGGGTGATGGAACACTGGCACAGGTTGCTCAGAGAGGTAGCGGACTCTCCATCTTTTGAGATATTCAAAAGTTGTCGGGACAGTTTCTTTGAGTGCTTGGATGGGAGGATTGTACAAGGTAAATTTCAGTGATTGTTTCCAACCTCAAGTATTCAATGATCCTCTGTAATGGAAAGAAAATTAACCCTGGGGTCACTGGGGACTGAGCAGAGTATACTGCAAGCTAGAGCATCACATCAGAAAGAAAGCACATTAATAAATCTTTCTTATCATTCTTTGTTTCTTTTTTGGTTTTGCGGGGGATTTTTTAGCCCTTTTCTTCAGTTTGGACATCTTTTGTCAGTCTGTACAGAGCTCACAAAAGGAATAGTTCAGTGTATTTTCATCTCAGAACTCTGGTCAGTTTTGGGTTTGCTCGTCCCCCCAGCTGTAGAAATTCTTATGTGTATATATAAACTTTATGATTTACATGCCCCTGTTTATGCTTAGAAAATGGGACATCCAGTTTCAAATCTGGGGTGAAAAAGAGGACAGTCTGGAAATGACCTCTTTGTGTTTCTCAGATCCCTATTAACTGTAAGCTAAAAATGGCAAGTCTTTCCTTTATTAACTAGTGTGAATGATTATTATGTAGTTCATACGCATTTTTGATTTCTACACCATATTTATTAATGTCAAGAAATGAATACTGGAGATCTGAGAGGTTCCAATCTTGCTAGCACTTCACAAATACTTCCAGAAGTTGATAAATATTTTCTTTTCTTTCTTATACTGACAAGATGCTGCAGTAAATGTAGTGATAAGTTTAAGAAGCCTGGATACAAATAAAAATTGCTCTCAGCCTTACTGTTTGAGAAACCCCAACTGGTTTGACTGACTTTAGTTTTATTTCCAGTGTCTAAGTATTCCTTGCCTAGTCCAATAATTCATTGACTGATTTCATTAAAATTGGACAGAGATAAGCATATAACAAAGATATGCAAGTTTTTATGTGAAACTAGGAAGCAAAACTGTGGGGAGTGAACTGAGACACTTCAACAGTAGGAAAAACAGTACTGTGATTTCACACAGTTTAAAAACAGGAAAAATATTCAAACACAGCTAATGCTTCAGTCAGAGTCAGCAATGGAATAAGAGACATAAGCCTATAGATGGAATGTTTATGGATGTTTTGGTCCCCAGAGAATTATTTGTAGAGTACAAGGCCAAGTCAAAATCCATCATTTTGCCCACTTAAAAAAAAAAAAAAAAATCAAACCAAAACCAAACAAAAACTAAACAAAAACCCCATGTGCTTCAAACTCCCCCCTGCAAAAAAAGGCCAAAGGAAAGAAACCCCTCCCCACAAAAAAAACCCAAAGCAGAAAAATAAACCTACCAACAATCTGACTCTCTTACTTTGGGAGACTTTAAATATATTTTTGTGTTTTGAACAGAAACTTGGATTATGACAGTCAGAGAGAGCAAGTTCACAGAAATTATTGCAAAACACTTAATGAAGGAATGTATGAAATGATAGGATGAGAGCAAGTAGCAACTGACCTGGGAGATCAGAAGGCTGGAGAAAGAGGCGCTGACGGGGCAGGGGACTTGTGACAGAAATCTAGGCAGGAAACCTGCTGCTTATAACTGAAGGAACAAGAGAGAGAAGGCTGAAGAAAACCTGGATCAAAGAGAACTTGAATATGGGTGAAACAGCCGTGAAGATGAACCACTGCTTCTTTCTATTCTGACTTTTTCTGGTGTTTGATTAGTTCCCTTTCTTAATGTTTTAAAAGTTAAGTCTTTCCAGAAGGCAAAGACTAATGGAGAACTCAATAATTGAATGTATGTATACAAATTGCTATGGTTCATCCTATATACAAAACCAGTACATTCATAAACCAAGATTTTGACTAACACCTGGCTGCCAGAATAAAGTAAAAATAGATATTGTCACATGGTGCTGTTTCAGGCACAAAAGCTTTTTCAGGGACACTCTAATACACCATATGTTAATGTACTAAATTAAAAGATATTTTTATTCTCTTCCCTTATCTTTCTTAAAATTTATAATATCAAAAGACATTTTTAATTTGAACGAACCCTTCCTTCAAAGGCCTTTAAAATCATTAGAATAAAATGATGCCAAATTGAATATGTATGCACCAAAATTAAACAATTTGTGTGCCCAAATCAGAATGTATGAGCATGGACTGAATATGATGCAGTGTCACTTGATTCAAGCTTAATTATTGCATTAAGTTTTGATGTTTTGATATTTTGGAATGAATTCCATGTAATACATAAGGATTACCATGATCTTACTTTGCTTCACTTGTGGAACATCCCTCAGTAACACAGAGTTATCCACTTAGCTTACATGGTGTGGGCAGGACAATTTCCTCTGAACTCCACAAGCACCATGTCTAGTGAAGGCTGCAACACAAAAGGCCTGAGTGCAAGTCAGCCATGAGCAAGTCAGTTTGTTAGGGTGTTTTTGCTCATAAGTCAGTTCTTTGTACAGACACTGTAGAAACAAACAGGAATGAAGGACTGTGATATTTTTACTCCTTGTCAGTCTTAGTGAACTGCACCAGATTGTCAGCTTTTGTGCTAACTTTAGATTTCCGTACTATTGTGGAAAAATGATGTCGGTAAAATCACGAGGGATTTATTTTTAAATTTTATTACTACTTTGTAGACTCTGTTCTGCTATTTTTTATGCTATATCCCTCAGGCAATAAATACTAATGCCGTTTTAAACCGTGATAAGAAAATCAATCCTTGAGTTATTTTTCTGTCTGTTGTTTTGCAGTACCTATTCAAGAAGTTAAAATTTGTCCCAGGACTTTACTTTCTGATGTGATTAACAATAGTGATTAATGATTAACCAGGTCATTCAAGGAAAAACTCTGGAAGTGATGTGTTATTTATATGTATCTGGAAATATTTGGCATACCATTTGACCTAAAAACATGTTACGTTACAGTAATCATTTTTATATATTAAATCAAATTATGTCACTAGTTTCTTACAACTTTTTTTTCTTTCTTGAAGAACTTGCTAATATTTTTCCTGAAGCAAGTTTGATAAGGCTTTGGTCAATCTGACCAAGAGAAGTGTCCCTGCTGGGAGTTTCAAAAAGATGACCTTTAAAGTCCCTATAAAACCAAACCAAACCAAACCCAACCAAACCCAACCAAACCATTCTATGATGCTGCAACTCTCTATTTCAGTGCTACTGAATATTATCTAAAATAACAAGTTTTGAAAATGCACTTAGGTGAATTCTGACCCTTGAAAACTTATTAATGTATGTCCTGCTCATGGTGCTAATGGTCATGTCATGCTGGCTTGAACAGTTCTCTGGTTTAATGACTGGCTGGTAATCCTTTCCACCTCTGAGCCTTTCCCTAAAATGAGGAACTTGGCATGCCACTCTGATAAAACGTTTATATGAATGCTTTTTTATCAGACAGTATGATCTTTGAGATGACTCAGGGAACCTGCCTTGATTTGGTAAGCAGATTTACCCTTTACCCCACCTTACCCTTTCTTAAGAGGCAGAAAATGTAATAGCAAATATCTTTCTACTAAAAGACAACATAAAGAAGAATTTTGAATAAATTTCCTTTGACATTTTTTCTGTCCAGATTCTTAAATCCTGTAATTTTACAGAGGCAGAATGATCTCTGAGAAGAAAGTGAAGTCTATAATACTCTTGAAACCCATTAAACATTTAGCAGTGAGAATATTTTATTTTGACATTTACGTGCAGCATTGTAACAAGGAGAAAATAATAGATAGATGCTCATTCCCAATTATGGGGAGCATGTGCCCTATGGAAATATTGCTTTTACCAGATGAGGAATTTATCTGTACTTTAAGGGTTACACATGTCCTTTGTCTTCCTGTGGAAGTGTACTTCAGAATATGGAATATAACAGAAAATTGAATTTCATCTCAGTGGTAGCAAGATAAAAACTTTGGTGTCTTTTGAGTGTAAGAATTTATGTCCTTTCTCTGAGTATTGCAGCGCTGATGGCTTGGAACTGGTCTTGGTGCTGTGACTCCATATTAATCAACCCCGTGATTCCTGTCTTGTTTAATCAAGTACTTCATGTGCAGTTTTTTGAGCCCTACTACCTTTCCACATCTTGAATCAATCAAATGCTGACTGGCTCTTATGTTAAGCAAATTAAATTCCAGTTTCACACAGCCTTTGCAAGATAATTCTGCCATGAAAAAAAATTTATCATTTACAGAACTTGATTGAAAACACAGAGTTGTGTAGCTCTAATAGCTAAAACTTATACAGTGCATAAACTAATCTCCAGGTTGTGTTTCATACATTCAAGTAGTACTTCTTTATATAAAATCATGTAGAAGTTTTCAACAATTTACTTTTTGCCTATTATTGAAAAGTGTGTTTTAAAATATGCTCTGTACATTTTAGTGATGGCTAAATGGCAGTTGATATGGACAAGTGAGGATTTTAGTTTTTAATTTTTTCACTTAATTTCACTGTAATTATTATTTCTTCCTTTTACTTTTTAGGTAAAAATCTGAATAGTCTGGAGAAATAAATTATGAAAAGTAGTATGATTTGAATTTATTCAAGCTGTTATCTAATATAAAGCATGAAATTCTTTTAAGTATGTTTTCACTGTATATAGTAATCAAACTGTAATTGTTTAAATGTAGATTTTTTTTTTATTTTTTTTAACACTATTGCAACTGGCAGAGTAGCTAGAAAAAACTCCCTGAGACATTCCTTCCAGAATTAAAATATATTTTTTTAATTTAATCTTTTGGTAGCTTGGACATATTTTTCTGAAAAAAATGTTTGAAAATACAAACTCAATTTACTTTTTTTTTTTACATGAGAATCTTTTAGACTAGAGGAACAACTGAAAAAGAAGTACAGAAAACAAATGGAAGTTGTTTATTTTGTAATTGCAAATGGTTCTGAAAAACCATAGCAAAGGAGTAATGGGAAAAACATGCACTTATGGTATAACTCTTTAGGTAACCTTCACAGAGGATTTATAGAAAGATGTTTTTAACTCATCTGTAGTTGTACTGTTCTATCAAAGTTGTTCTGTTCCCATGCTCCAAGGATCTCCTGAAAAAGCAATTCTTCAAGGAGGCTTTGAGCCTAAAATAATGTCTTGAGCCTTCATGAAGCTAAATCAATTACTATCTATGTAAGGACATTATCACCTTGTTAGTTTTATTTAAATATATTATTTATGTAGCATGAGTTTAAATAATTAAGTCATTGGCTTTCTGTCAACACATGTTTAAACTGTCTGCTCACTCCCCAAAACCTATGAATTGTCTAAGAATTTAATCTTTCAGAGAGTTAAGCAGATAAACAAACTTTTTATTCTTCTGTTCCCAGTTAGTGGTGACCTTCCCCTCTGTCTAAAATGATTTAATCAGTACCTGAATTTTGTCGGATTTCTCAGTTCTATTTTTCTTTTTTTCAGGTGTAGTAACAGTGGGTACTGAAAAATATCCTTTGGGAAGTCAACTATGATTTAACAGGCTGGGTCTGTTTTTTTCCATCTTTATCTCTTACTTTTAATATGGACATTTTTTAAATCACTCTCCTAAACATTATTCATGTGGGAACTTTTCTACTGCTTTCATCAGAGTCTGGTGGTGTTTTTTAGTATAAGGCTGTTAGGAAAGGTGTTTGAAAGAGAATCTTACTACTTCAAACAGACTGGGAACCAATATCTAGCCTATGAGGATTGCTTTTGGTATAGTACTTCATCTGGGTTTTATTAGCCTACTTTAAACCATGTTCCATGTGTGGGTAAGTTTAGTGAAATAATGACTACCAAAATATGTTGTACACTTTTTTTCCTCTTTCTTTTCATTCCACAAGATGGACTAAAGAGGTGGCAATGGAATTCCTTTTCTCTCTCCAAAGATATTCAACACCCTTACAACATGGTCTTGAATTTTTTGCAGTATTGTTTGTAATACCTGGGCATAAAATGTGAAGTGGTTCAGCAAAATATGCATGCTTCCTAACAGGATGTTTCAAGTCCAGAATCTAATTTGAACCTCTGCCATGAGCGCTTACCTTGAATTCCTCTGTTTCTTCCCATAGTAGGGCTTTGTTGCAATTCTCTTCCAAGTACTGAGCAGGAATATCTTTACTGATTTTGGAAGAGGTTTTGAAGTGCTTGAAGACAGGCACCTGACTGTGCTTCTGCACTAGAGATTCAAAGAGCTATATTTTAAATTGAAAGCGGCAAACTTAATACAAATTATTTTGTGATACATTTGTTGGGAAAAAAGAAATCAAATAACAGCTTTCTTTATTATATATAATTCTGATGACCCACACTTTGTCTCTTCTAGTGTCCCCATCACTGTATTTTTTCTCTCTATCAGCTGTCTGGTGGTTCTGGCTGAAAGGCTCTGGTGTTCTACCAGTGTAGTAGGAAGGATGGGCCTAGCAGGTGCATGGCAGAACTCTAGACCATCTCTGTGTAAAGACAACTACACCAGTGAAATTTTTTACATTTCTTTAGCACTGTAGACCACATTTCATTTTACTTGAAGTTCTTTCTTGAGTGTCTTCATTAGCTGTATTGTGTGTGATATTTCACAATGTGTCTTTTCTCCTTCAAATACAGCACACTGAAATATGTAGTAGAGAGATAGAAAATGGCTAGATTCAAATGCTCAGCTGTTTGCCTAATACTTGCTACTGCAAAAGCAAGCTGGAACAGAGCCTAAAATTCTATAAATTTACACTGGTTTAAATTTCAGTATGAAGAATAAATAGGCATGCATGACTCATCCGTAGTGACTGCAGTGTGGACTACAACAAATTAGAAACAAAGGACTTTGGTCTTGAAAAAGGAATAGTTAATAAATAAATCAAAATGGGTTTATTATTCTTTCAGCTTCATTTTAATGGTAATTACATAATTTTCTTTTTTCAACTTGAATTCTAAAAGATATTGGATTGATCACAATTTGGATCTGAAATTCTAAGGAAGTTATCACATCTTAATAAATGAAAATACATAGTTTTTCTATTCTCAGTTGAGATAATTTCATTTTTTATTTACTTGTTTTCAGCGGTCCTGTTGATCGGTTTCCTTGACAGATGAATAATGACAGGCCGATGAGATGAACACTAGAAGTTCAGAAGAACAACTTTTCATTTTAATAATTTTAACTGTTCAGAAATTACATGATATATGTATTTGCTTTAACCTTTTAGATTTTTGTGATTGATATTGCAATATCAGTACACTGATGGTAAAACAATGGCTTTACTTTTTATGCTCTTCTTGCCAGCC
Organism: Illadopsis cleaveri; assembly: GCA_013399915.1. Taxonomy (NCBI): domain Eukaryota; kingdom Metazoa; phylum Chordata; class Aves; order Passeriformes; family Timaliidae; genus Illadopsis; species Illadopsis cleaveri. The sequence continues at coordinate 84,307 of VXBB01013630.1, read as the reverse complement.
AGAGCTCAGGAAAAGTACTTAAACTTCACTCAAGTCCTTAAACAACATCCAAATCCTTCCTAGTGGCATGTCTCCTTTTCAGTTTTTCAAGCTTTTTCAGTTCAGCAGAAGAAAGTTTTTGACTGATGTCTATGTTAATGCCTTAAACAAACTTACAAAATACTGTAAGTGGTACTGTACACTTGTTTAAGTATCCCCCAGTGCACTTGGTACTAACAACGTTGCTTGAATGATAGCTCATACATGTCACTTCCATGTCATCAGTACCATTAAGTCACATTAAGTCATATGTCAACACGTATTACCAGTACTGATTACCCAACTCACACACTTAACTTTTTAGTGGTTAAGCTACTTCACTTCATAGGTGTCACCCTATTCTTGTCCCAGCTTGAGAAGGTTTCACCCCAATCAATTGTGTAACCTACAGCTAGAGTGTTACCTAATTAACAAAAAGAATATTTCTATGTCCAAGTCATGGATATGGTATTTTCCTGTTTCCCTGGTGTTACTTCGGAACATTGTGGGTCAACTGTTGCTGTTTTGGAGGCCAACTTCCTTTGTATTTGTGGTGTTTCCTTTACCAGAAATTTTGAAGTGGTCAAAGGTCCTCCTCAGCTGTCCTGATGTGAATATGAAACTTCTCGAGCAGATTTTTGTACTGCCTTGAATATTTTTCAGTCATTGACATTTGTGTAAATGGAGAACAAAACATTCTGAAATTGGAAAGATCATTTCACATAAATTTTTCATAGATATAATAAGGCCCTTAATGGGCAAGAGTTTGGCTGCTGAAAGCCAGCTTGTGTTTGCTTTCAAGGCTGTGTTTAACTCTACCATTTACTGTAAAACATGAGTTTCCCTCTCCTTAAAGCTGATGTGGAAGTGCTTATATTACTAATGCATGACCTTGTGCTTTGGAGATTCAAACAATTAGTGAGACCAGCCTGCTCATCCATGGCAGACAAAAACTCACCTTGACAAGAACAGGGGGATTCCTTCTGCCTGTTCTGAGCATTTGATGCCACAGATGAGGCTGACACCTTTTCTCACATCTCTGCCTGCCCTATGTTTAGACATTAAATCAGTGCAAAGCCAATTGACCCATTGCAGCTTGGAGGAAGGCATTGTGGACAGCTGGGTTTTGCAGCACACCAAGCACATACGTAGATGTTTAGTTTTCAGAGACTCTAGCAGAGGCTGCAAGCCTCTCAGTTGTGGAAAGAGGGACAAAAAATGAGACACTTTTATAGATTTTAACTATGAGAACTGAAATTGGACTGTTATTAATTGATTATAAGTTACAAAAAAGAAGTTTTCAGTGCCTTACTTTCTCAAAGTTTCCATATAGAGTTCTGCCTCTCTTCCTGTCACTGTGCGTTTCTGAGGGAAGGAAGGCACTAAGATAAATCCTCAGGAAACTAAATCCATAGCACCTTTCTGCTGTAGTCTACAACTACTGAAAAAGAGCCAAATTCCCATGTTTTTAATGATTTTGGCACTGCAAATCTAATTAGTTAAATACAGATTTGTAAAACCAAACACAGACATTCTGCGAACTGTGGTACTAATTACAAGATGAAAAGTCTTTGGATTTAAATAAAGACTGTGAGTTTCACCTTAACCTGGCTGTGACAGGAAAAAAAAGAAATCCAAAAAACAACCCCCAAACTCTTGTTAATGAAAGACACTGTAATAGTTTGATATTGTATTTGAAATGTCCAGGGGTTCCTACCTCTCTAATATTCATATAAATCCCTTCTTTGGAAAATGCTGATATTTGCTGGAGAAATTAATTCCATGTCTCTGCTTGAATAAACAGCTGAAATTTGTCCCTCATTGTGATATACATATAAAATGAAGTTTTTCTGTCCTGAGATAGGACTCATTGCAGAGGAAAGGTGGTAGGTATAACAACAAAAAATAATTTTCTTTGCTCATTATTTCTTTCTCGAGGAAAGCAGGCTTTACCTAAACACTGAAAATGTCTTCTTTACCATTAAGCAGCACAAAGGTCCACATTTCCCACCTTCGAGTCTCCTGTGATGTATTTTAGTATAAAAAAACCTCCATATTCTAATTCTGAGAGCGGCATTCTTAAAATATATTTTCTGGGGTTTTTTCTCCCGTTTTATTTTATTTTTTTTAATTTAACCCAGAGAAAGCGCATTAGTTGCAGAGGTTTTTCTGAAGCAACTATAAGCATCAGTTATTTCATAGAGGTAGATTTTTGCTACCACATTCATTGGAAAGAGACAGAATAATCTAATTGTAATTTAAGACATACAGAATATAAACACATGGTCTCTTCAGAAGGATGATGGTTATAAAACCTTTACCATATATGGAAAAATATACTGATGAAAGACAAGGGAGACAACTTTAAATACCAGTATTTTCAGCTGTGCACTGAGAAAAAAAATTGAAAAACTTACCGGAAACTTGAAAGGACAAATGAAATACATAGTTACAAATGGTGGTCCAGGTATTTGTTCACATTTCTGTCGGGAGCACAAGCTCTTTACAAAAGTGTTAATAACTCAGCAGCCTCTCGCTCACATGGACATATTTTCGTAAATGTTATAGTCTTGAGAAAGAGTTTTTGGCAACATCTCAGAAGTTGCTTATGACTCAAATTATGGGAAGATTAATTAATCTTTAAATATTGTGTGTTGTTGGGATATAAATGATCAAAAGGATCAAAAAAAGGATCGATGAAGTTTAAGGCTAAATTGGACATTGCATATGTATTCATTTTACCTGCATTAGAAGGTTTTTTTTTTTTCCACTTTTCACTATTCCTGGGCATTAGTAAGTAACTCCCTTACCATCCTGGACACACAGGAAAAACCTTTTTTAGAGTATTTTTTCTCTAAAAAATGTGGTTTAAATTAGAAAAAGAAAGGTAAGTGAAAACATTTAAGAGACTTCTCTTTTCAAAAAAGTAAGCAACCCTATCCCCTGCAAAAAAAGCAACCAATTAAACAAACAAAGCCGCACATATCTTCAATTCGTACTTCCCATATTTTTTCTCAAGAAAATCAATCAATAAATCATATAAAACTGTGTTTTATGTTGCTATTAAAAAAATGAAAGCTTCATATAGCCTTGGTCGTAGTGGTTTTCTTCTCAGTCATGGAAAATGTAATTCTAGTGTAATTCAGAGCAAGTCAGACAGCTGCTGCCCCTAGCTGGTTCCATGAAACAACATGGTAAGATCCAGCCTACCTCACTCTGGCATGAAACATCTTTCCTCAACCTAATTTACATGTTTTCATTTCAATCACTATTGTATCTCTAATTCCTAAGCAATTAAATGTATGTGTTGGTGTTTCACCCCATCCGGCACCAAAGCATCACACACAGCCACTTGCTCTCTCTGCCACCAGCAGAACTGGGGAAAGAATTGGGTGGGTAAAAGATGAAAAACTCATAGATTGAGATAAAGACAGTGTAATAGGGAATCCACGAGCCACACAAGCAAAAAAAACCCCACAAAGAATTCATTCCCAGCTTCCCATGAACAGGCAGGTGTTTCACATCTTCAGGACAGCACAGCCTCCCCACACCTCAAGGTGACCTGGGGACACAAACACCATCATTAGAAACATCCCCTCCTTCCTCCTTCTTTGTCCCAGCTTCAAATACTGAGCTTCATGTCACATGGTCTGGAATATGCTTTTGGCCAGTTTGGGTAAGCAGTCTTGGCTCTGTCTTCTCCCATCCTTTCAGGCACCCACAACTTCCTCACCAGCTTGGCAGTACAAAAAGCAAAAAAGGCCTTGGCTCTGTGTAAGCCCTGTTAAGCAATAACTAAAACATCACTAATGATCAACTCTGTGCTCAGCATAAACCCAAAACTCATCCCCATACCCAACAGTGTGAAGAAAGTTAGCTCTACTCCAGCCAAAACCACCACAGCACGCTATGGGGTAGAATGGTTACTAAAGTCTACTAAAGTTTACTACGAGTAAACAGACAAGCTAGGAGGTGAGGACAGTGAAGAGGTTTTATGGGTAGAAAAGTGTACTGGACTTCAATACAAGTCATGAATACTTTAACTGCAAAGGTCTTAATGGTTGGTCTACATCTGGATCAGTTCTGTAGATGTGCATTATTATTTGAGTCCTAGTGTACCTTACCACTTTTTAATTTTACAGATTTGGTTAAACGGGTACAAACTGTGATGCTGTTATTTTTCTTGAACAGAAATGACCAAAAATGTTGTCCATCCTAAGGAAATAGATACACTGGTTTTCCATTTTCATACCCACTGTAGTGTATTACCAGAATTAACTAATGAAATGCATCCTGATAGCCTTCCCTTCCAAATGTCTGACAGACTTCACTTGGATGACTCAAAACCTATGCTTCCTATTTCTCCTAGTTTAAACAGAGAACCAGTGTATCTGTATACTCAGTAAATGTCCTTGTGACTATTGTCACTGATACTCATTTCACATCTGCAAAAAATGCTTGTAGAAGAATGAATCAACAATGGATCCAGAAGCAGAACTTAAAAGTCATAAGCTCTGACTTCCCAGCCACTGTGATTTCATCTCTTCCTTGGCATCAACTTGCTGCAGGTACATGGATATGGATCATAGATCTGTTGTGCAACTGTTCCTGAGAGACATCCAAGCAGCATAAGTATGCCTAAAATCTGCAAATTGCATTGCAAGCCATTCTTCAGTTAATGCTGGGGTCTTTTAACTGGGTCACTGTTTAGTAGCAGTAAGACTGGAGATTGTTATTTGCTATACCGTAGCATTTTCATTCACGGTTCACTGTGAACTCTAAATAACCTGTGAAGCATTCAGTGCCTTAAAACTAAAACACTATTTCATTAAGTGACAACTAATTATTTATTTTAATACATGGACACAGCCTGCATCAGGGGGCAATTGGCACGTCTCACTTAACATTTGAAAACTGCGTGGCAAATAACATAATTACATTTTTAAGGTTTTTAAAGAAGTTTTTAAATGTTTAATTTCATTTAAAGTACCTACAAACATTTAATTCAGACAGTGGGGGGAGAAAGTCTGTGAACCAAATACTAAATACATTACAACAGAAAAGTGTTTCAAATTCTGTGTGAACGTTTACTAAATCATCAACTTTGGAAGAGACCTGTAAGGTCACCCAATCCAACCCTCTGCTCAGCACTGCCACTATAACCCCTAAACCACTGAACCACATCATGCAGCACCTGATCCAGGTGCACCTTTAACAGCTCCAGTGACCACTCCACCTTCCCGGGCAACCTATTCCAATTTTTTTGTAATACCTAATCTAAATATGCCCTTGTAGGAAAAGAGATTACTGGCAACCTTGATGCTGATGAGTCACAGCTATATCCAATAAAGGTAAGTGTGATAAAAGGGGTGGGTTGGGTGGTCAGGGTAAGACCTTGAGAAAGAAGAATGATCCTGAAGAACGGGGTACTGAGGGAATAATCCAGAAGGACTGGGTGAAACAGGAGAGAAAATTACTGCTGTGAGGTCATTCTAGGTCTGTGGTTAGAGCCAGTTGCTGGAACCTGCAGTCACAGTCTAGTGAGGTAAAAGCCTGCACTCAGAGTCTGCAAACCAATACGTGCAGTCATAGTTTAGCAGGAAATAACAGTCAGAGGCTGCAAGGGAAACCTACAGTAGGAACTTGCTGCAGCCAGAGTCAGTGAAGAGTTAGTGTCAGGATGGCTCAGCTGTAAAGTGGAATAAACCAGAACCCTTTCCATGCTGTGATAAACAAGAAGTCTGTGTCTTGGCTAATTTCTACCATCTAATGAGAGGGCTGCTGCAACATCCCCTCTCTCAGCTTAGGATTATTTTCTCTTGTCCTCTCACTGTAGAGGAAACTCTACAGAGTATTCTTACTCTGATACTCCAAATTAAAGGCTTCTATGCTTGAGAGTCTGGACCAGATATTAAAAGCAACTAGGCTCTGGGCTCCTTTGTTCATTCCTTTGATCACTCCTCCTAAGAAACTTCAAAAACCAAAACTTCTTTTATTATNTTAACAGCTCCAGTGACCACTCCACCTTCCCGGGCAACCTATTCCAATTTTTTTGTAATACCTAATCTAAATATGCCCTTGTAGGAAAAGAGATTACTGGCAACCTTGATGCTGATGAGTCACAGCTATATCCAATAAAGGTAAGTGTGATAAAAGGGGTGGGTTGGGTGGTCAGGGTAAGACCTTGAGAAAGAAGAATGATCCTGAAGAACGGGGTACTGAGGGAATAATCCAGAAGGACTGGGTGAAACAGGAGAGAAAATTACTGCTGTGAGGTCATTCTAGGTCTGTGGTTAGAGCCAGTTGCTGGAACCTGCAGTCACAGTCTAGTGAGGTAAAAGCCTGCACTCAGAGTCTGCAAACCAATACGTGCAGTCATAGTTTAGCAGGAAATAACAGTCAGAGGCTGCAAGGGAAACCTACAGTAGGAACTTGCTGCAGCCAGAGTCAGTGAAGAGTTAGTGTCAGGATGGCTCAGCTGTAAAGTGGAATAAACCAGAACCCTTTCCATGCTGTGATAAACAAGAAGTCTGTGTCTTGGCTAATTTCTACCATCTAATGAGAGGGCTGCTGCAACATCCCCTCTCTCAGCTTAGGATTATTTTCTCTTGTCCTCTCACTGTAGAGGAAACTCTACAGAGTATTCTTACTCTGATACTCCAAATTAAAGGCTTCTATGCTTGAGAGTCTGGACCAGATATTAAAAGCAACTAGGCTCTGGGCTCCTTTGTTCATTCCTTTGATCACTCCTCCTAAGAAACTTCAAAAACCAAAACTTCTTTTATTATAACATTTTTAAGATTTTTTTAATGTTTTGTATTACCTAAAAGTCCAGACTTTTGTAGGAAGGGCGTGGCTACCACTTTCTTTATGAAATACTTTTCTATGTAGTCAACTGTATCTAACTTCTCAAGGTAAAGAAGGGATACCTGCCTCATTTGGCTCCCATTTCCTCTTCCGGATTTCTGAAATCTGCAGGAGAAATGTCTGTGATCTGCACAAGATTCCTTCTCTTCCTTTGTAAAGAATGAAATTTTCTTAGTAAGTGTAGGGAGCAATATAAAAATCAAATAAGAGTACAAATTCATACAGAACAAGCTAAATTATTGATGACTTAAATTAATTGATACCACCTAGAAACAACTGACACAACCATTTAATTTGCTTGTAAACCACAATGTTTGCAGATAAGGAACCTTTTGTTTTGGATTGATTATTCTTAGAGTACCTTCATTATGCTTTTGAATATAGTTTACACAGTTTTGAAACTATGTGTTCCCAGGAAATCTGCATTGTATTCGAAGCAGAAATGGAATTAAAATTTTAGTTTTATTTTATTTTCAAGAAACAATCTGACATAATGAAATTGACAAAAAAATGGTCATGACCCAAATGCCAACAGTGAAGGAGAGATAAACTGGATGTTTTTAGTCTGTGAATTTGAAAAATTACTTCAGTGAATACTGATTTTTTGAGTCTGAACAAAATTAAATCCAGTGAAATAAATTTGGTAAGAAAAACCATACATCACAACTTTTAATTTTCTTGTTGCTGGAAAGGTTTAAAGAGTTTCTCAAGTGACAAAGTTCAATTTCACTATGGTGAGTTCATTTAAGTTTAAGGTATTGATTGGATTTGTAGCTGCCAGCATTTGTGGATGTAAAGCTACATCAGGTAAAAAACTTTAGGTCCCCATACATGTTGTTTAGAAGTTAGTGAACATTAGGGGAATTACCTAGATGAGAGTTGCAGTTTGACATATTAGTGCTGGGATGAACTCTTTTCTTGATTTTGCTATTAAAATGATATATCAAAAAATAAAAGAAAAAACTCTTAATTTTTCTCTCAGTTAAATTTTTAGCTCTTTCCTATAGACAGTTCTTAAGTTATGACCCAAACTCCCAGGTAGTTTAAGTTGTTGCAGCTCATCTGAATGAGGTATGGTCTGTCAGCTGAGAATCTGTTGCTATGGAGGAACAAAAGGATCCAAGATTTGTTAAACAATCAGATAAATCATTATTTTTGCTTGCAGATTAAAAAAAAAACCAAAAAACCCCCAACAACATCAGAAGTATATTAATAACCAAATATTTTTGCTGTTGATAGCCCTTAGCAAAAGATCTTTTACAGGCGTTATTGAAAAGGAATGCCTTACTGTACAGGAAGAGACGTGTAAATGTAGTTCCTGAGTTTTAAGGTGTTACAATGAAATTTTCATGATAGCATGGTGAGAGAGAGGTCATGAGCCTCGTTCATCATAGCAACAGTTTTTGCTGTACAGTCCATGCACAGTGGTATAAATGTATTCCCATAACATGCCATGCAGTACAAAACGATGTCTTCCTCTCCTATTCAGCAGGAAAGACATCTCAGAGGGAGCTAGGTCTCTGAAGGCTCAGCAGTCCCAGTCAAAGGCTTTGCTTAGACTGTAAAGGTTTCAGCTTCTGCTAATAAATCATGTCTTACATCTACTTGGAGAAGGGGTTCCTGAGTCAGCTCACTTTCTTTGGATCAGAGTGAAATCCTGCACAGAATATGGGGGTTGTGCTTTGAGGCTGTGTGGATTACAGCCTTCTGCCCCAGGCCCTCCCTTACTCTCATGCCAAGTGCTCACATTCACCTCTCCTTCTTTATAAATGAAACAAGAAAGCTGCTGAGGCATTCCATGCCTCAGCAGGCTTCTATCCCTTCCATTTCTGCGACTCAGGGTCTGGGTACACTGTACACTTCCCAATCTTCTGCTGGGCAGTTTGCAAACCCAGATACCCAGTTTCTTCCCAAAACATGAAATTTTTTTATTTTACCTCTTTAGGGATTTGCATTAGGCTGACTTCCAGCTTCAGCAAAAGAACTCTGCAATATCTCTGTCATCCTGCAGATATTAATTTAACACCTTGTAAATGCAGTAACACTAATGCTTACCAAAGCTGGCAGAGTGATCTTTGAATGCTTTGTGAAGTTGCTACGTCCTGCTTTGACTCAGAATAAGCATTTTACCAAAGTTGTAACTGCTCCTGCAAAAGGTAGAAACAGAATAATGAAGCATGGACAGTATTAATGGATTTGAGCCCTTTTCTGGATCCTCACTACACAAGGCAAAGTGCTTGATACCTAAAATTCTTTAGCAATCGGCAGCTCTGTTTCTCTGCTATATCTATGTTGACTACGGAGGAGTTGTCTTCTGTTGACCCTCATTTCCCCAGAAAACACTACAAATATGTTATAAGTCCCAGTGTTATGAGTACCATCCTGTAGACAGTATGATTTAACAGCTCTGTCTAAAATCAGAACATTTTGTGTGCTGAGACCAAACCTGGACGCGGTAGCATCTAGAAACAGAATCATCTACTGCTCCTAAAAATACATATATAAAAGTGGTCAGGATTAGTATTGAAATTACAGAAGTTAATAACACAAATGCTCACATAAACCCTGAAATTAATTTTTAATAGCTCTTCCATCCCTTATCATGTGTGTCAAGTTTTCTGATGGGTGAGGTTTTCCCAAAAATTCTGGACTTTCCTGAGTCATGCAAATAAAAAGTACTCTTTCTTTGAAGAGATATATTAGTGAAATGCTAGAAGAATTAACACTTTGTGCTTTAAAAGGCAGTGTGTTGTGAAGGATCATCCTTGAATTCTCTTGTTTTTAAATTATTATTAAATTAAATTATTCATTTAATAATTTCAAAATTCAGTTGCAAATAATATTTTATAGGACTACTGTTATAAGAGATTGATTCTGTGTCTCAGTCTTAAAATGGGAAAAGTTAACATTAATATTAAACTCACTGTATACATACAGTGCCTACATAGTTAGACCTACCCTCTGCCTACAGTCACTCAGCGCTCAGTAGATAAACTGAGATGGGTTTGGTGATAGCTGACTGACTTACCTACCTGGCTGGTTGATTGAGTCCTTGATGGTTTTACCAGGGACTTTTCATTG
>VXBB01013630.1:62504-74333 GCA_013399915.1 Illadopsis cleaveri | reverse complement strand
GGGACTTTTCATTGCTGATATAATTTCTCACTGATGCTTCAGTGCAGTAGAATCCCATAATGCTTTAAGTGTTAATCCATGTACATGTGTCTCTGATGGAAGAATTTGTAAAAGCATCAGGAGAGCACATAAAGACAGAGACATTACGTGTAAGGGGAAAAAAAAAATCAACTTTTTTTCTTGTCAAAGTACAGAGAAGGGAAAAAAAGTGGAAAGAAATTGTTTCCTACCAAATGCATCCTAAAACATTTTAAGTTGTTTCCAGGGACTGTGGTTTGAACATTATCACTGTTAGACAGAACCTAGAATGGAATAAGAAAATGAAAAAACTGTCAGCAATAGATGTATTCATTAGAATGAATTTCAAGTCCAGAAAACTGAAGGGTTGAGTCCTGTTGATAAATATTTTTATCCCCAATGCCCTGTAAACAGTGATGTCTCTGCACAACTTTTCACTCAATCCACAGAAATGTCTGGAAAGAGTGTGTTCACTTGCAATTATGCAAATAATGATAAACTGCATTAGATTATTACAATGAGAAAGTAACAAAAGTCTAAGAAAACTGTCTGCAGTCTTTGTCCTTAAAATTATTTTTCTAGAATGGGATCCAAAAAAAATTTGGATCATTTTCTAGAATGATCCAAAAAGAGACGTCTTTTGTGTGGTTTGTCACAGAGGTGGTAGAACCAACCATGGGTATGTGATATTAATCCTGAAAACAAAGAGAAAATTCTTAGTGAGAAGAAAAAACTTTGTGCTTTATGGAACTAATGCACATTCAAAGAATATTGTAATGTGGGGAAATAACACGTTGTGATGGTTTTCACATGCAGAACTCTGAGTTGTACTAGAAGATATGAAAGAAAGCACCATTAAACCTCCAGTGTTGAGCAAAGATCCACAGAGATTGTGTTGAAGAGGATGTAGTTGAGATATAAGAGGCTCTAAATATAATAATTTTTAACTGAAGGTGACAGCAGATATAGCAGTTTGTTCCTATCAAATGGAGTCAGAAGATGTGCTGAAAGCAGTGTATATATGATCAGCAGTTGTGGTGATGCTCTATCAATCATTGTTCCCAGCACCTGCTCCACAAACTCCCTCAACACATCAGAGACAGTGGCTGGATGGGGCTCTCAGGGGAGGGCATAGGGCATGGAGCTGTAGATGGGGCTTAGGTGAAGACTACAGTTAGGGATATGCAAAGAAAACCAAAGAAAATAAGTTTATAAACACAAAGGGCACAAAACTAAGTCAATCATGTCATCATGGCTTTTTAGATGAGTCAGTTCAGAAATGTCTCTGTAAACTTGAAGCTATAGAAGTCAGATTCTATTTTCCAACATAAGGCATTATAATCTTTCTTTATTTTTCATTTATTTACACATCTCTGTTCCAGGCAGATTTGGTAGATCAAATTTCAATCAGCATGAATTCAGGGAAATTAAATATCCTGTGCTGCTTTTTGTGTCTGGTTTTACCTCTGAAAATGTGTTTGGCTTCCTTGGAAGAATGATGTGTATACCCAACCAAAGAAGATTCTGGGATATATAACAGTATCTTGCAACATTCTTCCTAATCTTGTAGAACAAAGCAAGTTTATGCGGCTCTTCAAGGAAAACACTGAGGGGTTAAGCAAAAGTTTTGCATTTTCACAATTTGTTTCTATTCCCTATCTTCTAGATCCTAGCATACCCACCTATTCTCTAGACACACTTCTCAAATGGTTTTCCTTCAGCAGAAAATCTGACCTTTCCAGGTAAAAAAAAACAGTTTTGAAAATTTGGAATTCTGTATTTTTCTGAACAAAGAGTACTTTCATTTTAGAAGCTTGTTCTGCATTTTGAAAATGAGTAAGCTTTGTGATTTAGAATAATTTGTATGCATATGCGTGTTTATGTCTCTGTAAATATGTGTGTATAGATAAAAGCATCCATTTTTCTCCTTTTATGCAAATTTATGAAGCCAAAAGAAAAAAATGAAAATAATGTGATTTGAGAAAATGAAATATTCTACAGTACATACCACAAAAATACTACCTTAAAATAATAGTATTCAAACAATAGTTCATTTCTAAAACAGTCATAAGTAAAATCAGTGCAACTAGCTGTACATAGCAAGGTCACCTTACACAGTAGAGAACTAAGATGTCAGAGTTAATGGCTATCAGAAATGGGAACTGATGTAGGATGCTAGTTCCATTAGCATCTGAAAAAGTGGCCTAAGGATTTCACTAGGTTCAGGCAGCCTTTACTGACTTCAAATATCTGACTGCAAAAGGAAAAAAGGTTAGCAAAAAAGCTATGAAAAGCCTTATATTATCATATTTTGCCCAATGTTGGACAACAAATTTGTGAAAAACGGGGTATAATAAAGGAATGAAAAAAACTAGCAGTCATCTCATATCTGTGTCTCATGGGTTCAAATAGTTATTTGCCTTCTAGAAATTACATTGCTGGGGTACTAAACCTTATGTATGCCCATGCTGCTGGAATAGAAACAACAGAGTTCGTTTGGCACAGACAGTTACAGGTTTAGAGGTACTTTCCAAACTGGCTCATGAATGGCTACCTGGGCTGGTAAATGAGACATATTTCTTTGTTTATTAAAATGTAGGACAGTTTTTGCATGATGGCTGTTTTTGGGCCTCCTGAAATGAGTTCACCATTCAAACACTGCCAGTAGCTCTCTATGTGTATAAAGGAAATGGTAGAAAATAGGAGTAACCTGGGGTAAACCATATCACTCTCTACAACTACCAGAGAGGACGTTGTAGCCAGTTGGGGGTTGGTCTGTTATCCCAGGTAGCAAGTGACAGAATAAGAATAAATTTCCTCAAGCTGTACCAGGGGAGGTTAATGTAGGATGGTAGGGAAACTTATTTCACTGAAAGGATGGTCTGGCACTGGAACAGGCTACTCAGGGAAGTGGTGAAATCACCACCCCTGAAAGACTTCATAAGGCATGTAGAAGAGGCACTTGGGGCATAGTTTAGTGGTGAACACCATGGTGCTAAGCTAGCATTTGGATTTGATGATCCTAAAGGTCTTCTCCTTGGTTCTCTATGATTCTCTATGATCTCCTGATCATGCTCTATGATTTGAAGTTGCAAATCCATCCAATCAAAGGGATCTATCAGGGTTGCTAAGTGTGAAACCCTGTGATTTGTATTTTAATTTGCCTCATGGTGATCAGATAGTAGGAAACAATAGTAGAGCAGGAAATTGATAATATGTACAAAATAATTCATGCTTGTCTCTGCTATCTGAACATAGACAGTTCCATAGTGCTTATTTTATGCATTTTTATGTTCATATTCAATGACAGTGTTATTAGTGAATGTGCAGTCTTCTACTCCATTTTGCAGACTCCATTTAGTACAGGGGTCATGTTAAATCTTGGTTGCATTAACTCCTAAAAATTATCAAAGTAGGAGGAGAAAATGCAAGTAAAGCAGAAACTGGAGGCAGATCTCAAAGGCTTATCAAAAGTACTAGACACAGGAAGCTGTGTAAGAAGACAGCTCTGCCTCGGTGATGATCTCAACTTGCTCATTTCTCAGCAAGTACACCTATAGGAGGAACATGATGGTAGTGGAGCTTAATGACCTCTTATATTTAAACAATCTCATGTTGAGCAGATCTTAAGATGTCTACATTGTACTGTCATACAGTGCATACATTTCCATTACTATTTTGTGGCCTTATTAGGGATGAAATAAAATTGCTTCATCCACAGAGAATTTAAAGAGAAAGAGATTCTAATCTACTAAATCTACTAATCTCTCTAATCTAGTCTAAGAAACTTAATCTACTGTTTTCCTTCCACAGCTGCTCCTTAGAGAAGGATTTATACACAGAAGTAGTCCTGCAATTAGCAATAATATTTAAAGACATGATAAAAGTTTTTTCAGGTTAAAAGTTTTGTTCAGTTTTATTAAGAAATGCCAAGAAATGTCTTTTAAAGTCCTGGAACACAGAGGAATTGTTTGGAACAAATTCAGAAAGCCCTGAATGAATAATTCAATGCACAAAGCAAAGGAAAAATGTTCTGCTTTTCTTTGTGCTGCCTTTGTGAGTTTACTACTCCTACAGAAGAGAAGCAACTATCAAGAGAAAGCAGAAGAGAATATGTGTATGCTGTGTGTGTTTTGTGTACTTTTACATTGGTGGTATGCTGTTGGTACTGCAGCATTGGTGCCTCAGTCATTTAAGAAACACTGCATCTAAGGACGGAAACGATAGGAGCCCTTGTCAAAAAATAATGGCAGACTGTGTATGCTCCAGAATGCCAGGAATTTCTGAAAATTTTCAAGGTTTTGTGAGATGAGCATTTGAGTTAGTGTTTGGTGAACTCTAGCTAGATGTCAGGTGCCCGCCAAGGTATTTCCTCACTCCCCCTGCCCAAAAGAACTGGCAGGAGAAAATATGACAAAAAAGATTGTGGATCAAGGTAAAAACAAGATCACTCAGCAATTACTGTCATGGACAAAATAGGCTTGGGGAAACATTTAGTGTCTTGCAAATTAAAGGCAGAATCTCTAATTCTAGTTCTTTGCCATTGTGCCATGTGCAGGGACATCTTCCACAAGACCAGGCTACTTATATCTCTGTCCAACTGCCCTAACTCCATCCAGGGATGGCACATCCACACCTTATACGGGCAACCTGTTTTAGTAGTAGGTTTTATTCAGAGCCAAACCTAATAAACCAACCAACCATAAGCCAACCTAGTAAAACTTTTAGAAGTTAAGGCCTTACAGTGAATTTTTAGGTGAGGAAGGTAGCATTAGAGTAAATACTAGCGAAACCTGGATTTAGCTCTTTGAGACTTTCCTGTCTTCAAAGGGTACCTTTGCTAATAAAATATGATTCACACTGAGGAGAAGTGGAAGATTGTGGTAATCTCAATGAAGAGTACAGCCAGTGGCAATTTATTAAGTGAATGGGTTGAAAAATCAGAAAAAAAACAAAAGAAAATAAAGGGAAGAATATTCTTAAGAATCCCTTAAGTATATGATGACATCTTTTCAAGATGGAAAGATTTTGTGGTAATAATATTCTCCTTTTATCTGTATAATTCTATACAATAAGCTTGATTTCTTTATATCAGTATAAAGACGCCTGTTTTTTAAAATTAAATTTCTATTTTAATAAAGCTTGAAAAATGAAGAAATTAGATGAATACTGAAAAATATAAATAAAAAGTGCTCTGTCCCTGAATTTCACACTTTCAACAGAACTGTAGAAAGTTTTCATGTGAAAAAAATAATCATAATAAATATAACATGATGTTTCAACATCTGTGTTTAAAGCAAAAGTCACTAGTGAGCTTTTTACTGACACTCTTGAAGAAGTAAAGTAGAAACTCCCATTAGGTACTTTTATACTTTCTCTTCTTCTCCAGCAAAATGCAACTCTCTTATGTATCTACTTTGTTCTGAACTCCTCACTTTTTTTTTTACAGTGAATCACCAAAGCAGTTTCTCATTCTCAGAAAAATGCATTTGACAACCTGTGAGTCAAACCACTCGAAACAGAAAAGACCCCTCTCATGGACGACTAATATGGAAGTAGTCATCCTGGGCCAGTACTTCCAGATGATAGTTCAGGTAACGGGAAAAAGTAAAATTCAAGCACTGCCGTTGCCTCTTTAATTGGTCCCTTTGGAACTGAAAGAAGCAGTTGTTGTAGGAGTGTTGCATAATGAAAAAAGCTGTCATTTTCTATCTAACCTACTTCAGATTTTTAGTGTGTGGGGAGGGAATTTTTGATGGAGAAGGTTTGATTTGTGCTTTTTTAAAAATTATATTTATTTTCTTTCTGAAAATTTTATAGGCTTTCTCATGCTCTTGTGTACTTGTCTATCATAGCAACGTAGTTCCAAGAAATTATATAAAGCACTAGGTATGGTGCAATTGCATGTTGTCTTATGAAGTAATGCTCTTATTCAGAGTACATTTGGACAAGAGTATATGAGATTTGCTTTATTGGTATTCTCCAAGAAAAGATTATATATCTTTTGTGAGAGTGATTCCTTCTGTGAATGAAGTTTGCAGCATGCTAGGGGAGTCTTAGATTTTATGATACCTCAGATGTCATCTCAATTTCCAGAGCCTCTGAGATACGGTGTAGACAAGAAACATATCTCCTAGAATTTTCAGAACTTATTTGACTTGTGCCTACTAAAGACCACTTTCTAGTTTCTTCATTCTTCACATTTTTCACACATGCAGCATAGGGAGCAAAAAGGACAAATTCGTGATCTACATGTGTATGCAGGTCCACAATCTCAATGGAATCATGGAAATATAGTGGGTCAACTCCTACAACTGGAGTGCTGCTATGGGTGGATACAGTCTCTTCAGTGTGGGCAGGACAGGAATACTGAGGAGGAAGAAGAATTATTCCAATTAATGTAAAAGCAGCTGGTACGTATGGAACTCTCTGCCTAGGGATGGATAATGAGACAACTGATGGTTTATGTGTCAGGATGAGGAGGCAGACAAACACACATGATGCTGTAGTGGGAGTCTGCAATGGGCTGCCTATCACAAATGAAGAGCAAATGACGCTCTCTTC
Organism: Illadopsis cleaveri; assembly: GCA_013399915.1. Classification (NCBI taxonomy): domain Eukaryota; kingdom Metazoa; phylum Chordata; class Aves; order Passeriformes; family Timaliidae; genus Illadopsis; species Illadopsis cleaveri. Next base: position 67,751 of record VXBB01013630.1, on the reverse strand, counting down.
ACACAACTGGAAGAAACCTCACATTTACAGTTACAGGGAACTTAAGCTATGCTGGTGTCTGCTGGGGTGACAAGAAACCAACACACAAGTTAAATGGGAAATTGCTGGAGTGAATGAAGGAAAACTTCCTAACTTTCTGCTTGGGATGCCCATGCTAACAACTGGAGACCCCTGTGGAGAGGTAGAGGGTCTGGAGATATCTATGGAGCTGTCCTCCTGCCCTTTTGGAATTGGAGGTGTCCTTTTGGCCCAAATGCCTCTGGTTCTCCTCACTGCACTGGTTCACAATGACATCTACGGGCCAGTGCAAGAATGTTGCTGTGTGGTCTTGTAGACTGGGCTGCAGCTCCTGGACTATGGCCTCCTTGTTGGGTCCTAGAAGGCACAGACTGGTCATGATCAGGGTATCTGCTGTAGCCATTAGTCACCACCATATCCCTTAGATCTTCTGCAACAATTATTGCAGCTGGGGCATCATGAGCTCAAGGGTTTCTGGACAGCCTTGGAAAGTGCTTGCCCAGATGTCTGCAGGCCACCCACAGCAGGCCTATGTGCTGTCTCTGCTGCCTTGAGGAATGGTATCCTTTGGGAAAAAGATGGTAGGTGTCTGGGTGTTCAGAACTGTTTCTGTATAGCTGCTGGCATTCAATAGTTCTGTGGTAGGCAAGTTGGTATCATCTAAAAAGTCATCTTCCACCCACACCAGGAACCTGATGCACTGGAGGAGGCCCACACAGAGTGGGACAGACTGTTTTCCTACTGTCCACTATATCATGCAGCCAAAGCAGACCTGGTGTAGACCACAGGATCATGAAGGTCAGACCAAGCTTTGCAGGAGATGGAATATGCCCAGCCTGATGCTGTGGCCATGGTCTCAATGCATTGCAGAAAGCTGGAGAGAGCTCAGGGCAGCAGCTGCTTTCCCATGGCAATCAGGGAAGCACAGCCAACAGCTTCAGAGGCACACATGGAGAACTGCTGCCAAGAGCCACCAACACACCATTCAGCACCAGCTAGAGCCTTGCTTGACTCTCTAGGCTTAGTCAGGCTGGGACAAGCTCTGGCAGCTCCTGGGCATACGTAATGAGAGTCTGTGTCTGCCAAAGTAATGACAGTGGGTTTGGGGAGAGGGTAGAGGCCAGCTGCTTCTCTTGTCAGAACTCCTCCTGGTCTGGAAGTTCCTAGGCGTCAGCTGCTGTCATTGCCTTCCTGAGACAGGAGAAAAGATGTCTCACCGCCCAGTTCCTCAACTGGTGGTTGTTAGTAGGCAGACAGATGGGATAAATGAAGACTGAGGCTTGAGTGTTTGTAAAAAGGCAGGGAAATGAGTTCATCCAATTTAAATTGTTCTTGTCCATTTGATTGGTGTGGGCATCTGTCATCATTTCATACACACCTAGCCGATCAGGATGTTTGGATCAGAACCTAACATCAATGGTTCGTCTTTGTTTTTTGTTTTCTATTTTTGTTTCAGATTGTTTGTTTGTTTTGTTTGTTTGTTTGGAGTTTTGTCTATTTGGTTTTGGTTTTTAGTGTTTTTTTAAGATTTTTTTTTGTTTTGTTTGAAATAATTTTTCTTAATTAAAGAAAATAGTCATATCACAAGCCTGATGTCTACCCAGACTGTATTTTGCAGAACTTTGAAGGAAGAAAAAAGAACTAGGCATGGTAACAACATCAGGAAATCTATTGTTTTAAGAATAATGAGATAAGCAAGGGCCCGTGAGACTCTGAAGTAACCCTTGTTTCTTTTCATGAATTCAGACAAGTACACACGTCTTCGTAAACCACCATTTCCTCAACAACAGTTACGCTACAGCTAATTATACTCTTTGTAAAAAGATTTTGTATCCATACTCAAATTTTGGAGGGTGAAAAATGTTTGGAAAATCTTATTACTGTCATTTGAATAGGTAAATTTGCATAATGTGATATTATGCTTAGTTATAAAACTGTAGAAATATTTCAGTAAGGGTGACTATTTTTTCCATCAACAGAAAAATTCCCATTCTCCCTTGTGCCCCTTGAAAATGGAATTTGCCATAATCTCAGGTTGGACTTGCCTGTTCCTCCCCTTGTTCATGTTGGTCGCATTGGTAGGAAAACCTTACAGCTGATCAGACGTGGCACTTTACTTTAGGTAATTCTGTTTTTAAGCTTTTAGAGCTATATGGCTTTCAGACCAAAAATTGGCTGCTTTAGATTCTACATGCCTCAGCTCACTCAAAGTCATGCACATAGTATTGAAAACCTGGGCTGATTAAGATTACCTAAAAATCCCAATAGTGGCCTAATTTTGTTAGTTTGCACATACAAATGTCATATTATAGCAGGAATGAATAATTTTACTCAAATACCAGCAGAAAATCTGACATAAAACTGAAAACGAAACTCAGAATTCTTGCTTCCCAAAACATGACAAAGGCTACAAACCAGCGTTTTTTTATATTTTTAATTAAAAGCTTTGTGATTTCTTCCATGTCCTTGATTTGAAACTCTGAATTTCCACACCATTATTGAAATGAAACTGATTAGAACGGTGAAGTCTAATTTTGTGGGCTAGTATTTTCTTTTACTTCAAAGGTTTTAATAGACTCTTCCATAGGGATTTTGCCATGCAGGCAGACAGGGACAGATACTTATGAGCATGCTCAACATGCATTTGTCTAAGAAAGGCACCATGAAATCCTGATCCTAATTCATTGTTGACATAAAGCACTGAAGCGATTCCGAAGTGACCTCCTGGCTTCTGTGCTAGACATGACCAAGGATATGTGATATATATGTGCAGCGCTTTCACATGTCATCATAATTGTCCAGCACTGTTGGCACATATGGACAAGCCACATGTAGGCTGGAGCAGCAGTACAAAACGTTATATAGAAATTGTGGTCTGATGATTGATATAATGAATGTCCTTGCTTTTTATACTTGGATTTAAGTTACTATTCTTGTTCTTAAGTCTTCTTGCTGCTAACTTGCCTCTGTGTTTTTCCATTCTCTATCTTGTAGGGTCTATTCTGTGCATGTTCTCATCGTTCCTCCTTACAGTGCAGAAATTTCTTCAGCAATCTCAGCTATGTTTGTCTCCAGACTGTGTCAAACTTAGGCTTCAGGTTTCAGCTACAGGTACTTCAAGGAAGATTGGGGAACAAAGGAAGAAACCAGGACATAAGAGAAAAAGAGAAGAGGACATTTGAGTTAATAAACTGGCCAGCTTAGAAAAGTGGAAGCTGTTGATTATGATCTACTTATTTGATACGTTCTTTATATCTGGAAAAAAAAAATGAGAGCAGAGCAAGATGAAAGATTGCAAATGGAATTTGTAGGAAGATAGCTGACCCCTGATAGCATTGTCTATATTGAAAATTCACTCTCCTTGCTAAGATGGTTACAGAATTTCCCACAGCGCTCAGCTGAAATCACTGTTATACATCAGTGAAATCTGATAGGTGAAACTCTACTTCAGAAAAAGGAAGAACTAAATCACAGAGTCTATTAAGAGTAGATCGTTATCTTAAACTAACATTTACAATTATTTTCATCTTAGGATACGTGTGTATCATATCCCATTGTCAAATATAACTTTTGGTTGCTTCTAATACCTCTGGGGCTAAAACAAATACTTTTTTAAATGAAAACTCTAGCAAGAACTCCTAGTGCAGCCATTTGTTGCTCTCTCAGCAAAGCCAAGATATGGAGGAATATGTTAGAAACTAAGTGTTTCTCTTAAGCTGTGGCTATAGCAGCAGAAAACTGTAATTTGCCTGCTCTTCTGAAAGAATGCAAGATCATTACACAAAAATATAGGAAAAGACAGAGTTGTACAGATTTCAGTCTGGCAATAGCATGCCTGGATGACTTCTTCCTGTTTCAGGATTACTGCTGGTATAAGTTTGCAGTGTCAGCTGGCTTGCAGATAATAGAAAAGGGAAGAAATTGGACTTTTACACTGCTGCTTGCTCCACTTTGCCTGTTGTGGGGATAAAAAGAAGAGATAAACCCTTCAACTGTTACAAAACTTTTCTGCTATGCAGCACACAGTAAGAGCTGTAAGCCTTAAGAATTTAGAGCTTCAGGAGTAGTTTTAAGTCTCGGTGAAATGAGAGCAAAAGTGGAGCCAGAAAGAGCCAGGTAACCCCTATTGCTGAGCTGTTACACATGAGGGCAACTGCTCCAGGCACAATGGGGGCTTTGCAACTGGATTTTTATCAATCATTATAAGGACTGTAACTTACCACTGCATTCACTTAGCCTTTTTAGTGATCCTAGCTGAAAAAGGCACACAATTACATTGATGTGCCAATGCTGCAATAGTTAAATGAAATGGTAATTTCTTTTCTTCCNCCTACTAATATAGGAGTCAAAAAGTTGTGGGTTTTTGGTTTTTTTTCACAATGCAGAATCTCTTTGGGGTAAAAAGAATAATGAAACTACACTCAAGCTCTATAATGGATTAGTAACTAAGTGCTGTACATTTTTCAAAATACTATATCAGATATTAATAAATCCAGTCAGTAGATGAGTGGATGGCAGGTGTATGTTGATAGAGCTTTAATCTTATCCTTTTCATTGATTTCCCTCATGACATTGAGCAGATATTCTTTGTACTACTGGTACTGTATCACTGACATGGACACTGAGAATGATGTCTGTAATAATGTCACTGACCTGAAATGAAAATATGAAACCAGGAGGAAAGGTTACGTAGAGAAAAAGTACCCAAACTAAACAAGCCCATCGAACTCAGTGTAATTGCTGAGGACTAAAATTCAAATGCAAAGAATTATGTATGCATTAAGTAGATACTTGCACTGATCTTGCCAACCACTGTAACTTTCTCAAGCAGAGATGAAAAAAATCGCTTTTCAGCTCATCTCCTGTAGCTGTTTCCAAAGAGTTTAACACAGGCTTATCTTTTATAAGAATGTGTTTCTGTCAGCCTTCAAAGTTACTCATCTTAACCAACCTGTAGCATATTATATTAAGTCCATACCACATTAATAAGAAAACTCTTTTTAACATTTTAATACATAATATTTCTGTTGGAGTGGAAGTATGTGACCTCTTTACAGAACAACTTGCCGTGCAAATACCTATTGCAATCACAATTTAGAGAACTTGTCTTCAAAAACAAAGTATTGCGGCAATTTTAAAAATGAGGAATGATATGTCAAATTGTTGATTTCATAGAAGTATTTCTCCCTCTCATTTTTTTCCCTTTCCCCTTCTGTCTTCCAAACTACT
>VXBB01013630.1:51795-62349 GCA_013399915.1 Illadopsis cleaveri | reverse complement strand
CAGAAAAAAACACAGAAAGTCAGAAAAATCCACATTTTAAAAAGGCTAATAAATGAGCTTTTTTTTCCCTAGCTTGTTTTGAAAAACAGAGTAAAACACAGGATGCTAAACAAGAAAGTGTGCTTTTATGACAAAAAGTCATATCCCTTTCAAGATGTCACTTTATTGTATTAAAGAAATTTAAAGCTCAAAATCTTGGTAACCCATCATTTTTGTAAAAGTCTTTTCGACTGACATGAAATGGTTCACTCAAAGTTAAAATTTCATTTTCAACTGCAATAATTTTTTTGTCCTGTGTGCCTGAATTNACTAAAATTCAAATGCAAAGAATTATGTATGCATTAAGTAGATACTTGCACTGATCTTGCCAACCACTGTAACTTTCTCAAGCAGAGATGAAAAAAATCGCTTTTCAGCTCATCTCCTGTAGCTGTTTCCAAAGAGTTTAACACAGGCTTATCTTTTATAAGAATGTGTTTCTGTCAGCCTTCAAAGTTACTCATCTTAACCAACCTGTAGCATATTATATTAAGTCCATACCACATTAATAAGAAAACTCTTTTTAACATTTTAATACATAATATTTCTGTTGGAGTGGAAGTATGTGACCTCTTTACAGAACAACTTGCCGTGCAAATACCTATTGCAATCACAATTTAGAGAACTTGTCTTCAAAAACAAAGTATTGCTGCAATTTTAAAAATGAGGAATGATATGTGAAATTGTTGATTTCATAGAAGTTTTTCTCCCTCTCATTTTTTTCCCTTTCCCCTTCTGTCTTCCAAACTACTATCATGGAACTCAGCAGCCGAGCAACATTCTGTTCACATTATTGTTTCATGAAACCCAAGTAGCACCTTGGGTGAGAATTTTTGGCCTGCAATTTGTATGAGAAAATCAGATGTTTTTTAGATCAATGTTTATGGCCTGCAAACAGCAGAGTTGTTCTCTCTGTGTCACAACTCATTTCATTTTCTTTCAAGTTTTCACTTGTCTACCTCCTTGTATAACTAAAAATTTAATAATTCCTTATATGTAGTTAGTATTTACCTTTTGCTACAACAAACACAAATCTGGAGGAATAGACAATTTATTCATATACTTAAAAACTGTTACCTACCTTTATTATCTTTTTATTCTTCTCTAAATGACCTCTTTGTGACACTGTTCTATGAGATTCTTCAAGTTATTAACATTTGTAGTGTAAAAACCTAATTAGGTTTTTAGTAGTATTCCTTATTAAAGAGAACATAACACAAATGCTGTAATCATATAGTTATTTGTTTTGAAGCTTCAGCAGTTGAAAGGCAGCAGAAGGTACATTTACGTGTACATTTATGACTATGAAGGAATGTCTTGGAGGACAAAAACTGTGTATGACCTTTTTTTCAAGTTAAGTGGAACATTGGCTAGCATGGAAAACTGATGAATCTGACAGGAGGTATGACAATTACACACTAAGTGCTCTAAGTAAAAAAATTAATCTGATTTTTTAACTGCAAAATACTCTGCAATGTTCACTATTTGAAATTTCTTACACTGACTATAAAGAAAATGAAAATACTTAGACTTAATGAAGAAGCAGTTTTTGCAGACTGGCCAACCACAGATCAGTTAAAAAAGCCCAAAAGCAATGAAAAAAATACTCTCTGCAGCTATATTAAATATGTATGTTCTGAATGTTTTGAATTTAGAATAAATGTTTATTTTAATTGGAAATATTTAGGGAAAGGCATACTAGAAAAGTGGGCTGCACAGTCCTGGATAAGTTATCTGACACCAAGCTGAGTGGTGTCATTGATACACTTGAAGGATGAAATGCCATCCAGAGGAACCTGGACAAGTACAAGTACTGGGTCCATGGGAATAGATGATGTTTAACAAGATCAAGTGCAAGATGCTACACCTCGGTTGGGGCAACCCCTGGTACTGACACAGGCTGGGGATGAACAGACTGAGAGCAGCCCTGTGAGAAGGACTTGGGGATGCTGGTGGATCAGAGGCTGGATGTGGCTTGGCAATGTACCCCCACACGGCTATAAACTCTTTTCAGGGAGTTGTAGAGAGTGATGAGGTTGTCCCTGAGCCTCCTTTTCTCCAGGCTAAACAATCCCAATTCACTCAGCTGCTTTTCATAGGATGTTTACTCCAGACCCTTCCTCAGATCCTTTGCCGTTCTCTGGATATGCTGCAGCCCCTCAATGTTCTTCTTGTAGTGAGGGGCCCACAACTGGACACAGCCCTCAAGGTGTGGCCTCACCAGTGCTGAAGGTAGAGGGACAATCCCTGCCCTGCTCCTGCTGGCCACACTATTTCTGACACAGGCCAGGACGCCCTTGGCCTTCTTGGCCACTTGGGAAACACTCCTGGCTCATGTTCAGCTCCTGTTAACCAACAACTCCACATCCTTTTCCACTGTGTAGTTTTCCAGGCACTCTGCCCAGCCTGTAGCACTGTAAAGGGCCAGTTTGTAACCAATCGAAGAGTGCACCTCTCCAAGCCATGGGCTGCAAGCTTTTCCAGGAGAATGTTGTGGGAGACAGCGTAAAAGGCTTTGCTGAAGTCCTTTGCTCATCCAGCAGCCATGTCCCCTGTTCATAAAAGGGGATCAGGTTACTCAGGCATGACCAGCCTTTCCTAAAGCTCTGTTGGCTGCTGATGGCTATATTCCCTCACACTTTGAATGAAGAATGGATGTTTTACTTGGCTCTTCTTTTGATATTAATGTATTTATAAACCCACTATTTATTATCCCTTTACAGATGGGGCCATATTAAGTTCTAACGGAGCTTTTACCTTCCTAATTTTCTTTCTACATGATCAAAGATGAGGGAGGTGATTCTGCACCTCTACTCTTGTGAGAGCCCATCTGGAGTGCTGCATGCAGCTCTGGGATCCCCAGCATGGAAAGGATATGAACACCTGGAGTGAGTCCAGAGGAGGAACACCAAGACGATGAGAGAGTGGAATACCTCTTGCATGAGGAAAGGCTGAGGAAATTTGGTTTGTTCAGCCTGGGAAAGAGAAGGCTTGTGGGTCACCTAATTGTGACCTCCTAGTACCTGAAAGGAGTTGCAAGAAAAATTGAGACTATTTACAAGGGAATGTAGTGACAAGACAAAGGGGAACGGTTTCAAATTAAAAGAGGGCAGCAGTGAGGCACTGGAGGATGTGGCCCAGAAAAGCTGTAGATGACCAGTTCCTAGAAGTGTTCAGAGACAGGTTGAATGGGGCCTTGCACAATCTGGTCCAGTGAAAGGTGCCCCCATCATGGCTGGGGAGTCTGGACTAGGTAATCTTAATGTTCCTTTCAGCCTGACCCATCCTGGAATTCTATGACTCCATGATATTGGAATTCTAAACTTCTAATTTTTTCAAAATTCTTGACTGATTGCAGATCGTTGCAGTGGTTGCAGAAGGAATGCATGTCACTAAAGTTAATAATACATGAAAACACACACATACAACACTGGATTAAAAGCATTTTTGAGGATCACATGAGAAAGAGGGTAGAGAAACCTCATAATATTTAGCCCATGTATATTTCCCTCTGTCTCAGAAAATAGATTTGACTAAGCTTGTTAATAATGCAATTGTGCTCAGAACTCTTAAATGACTGCACTTCCTTTTCTGGCTAAACACAAATCAAGAAACCTCATTTAAGAAATTCACAGACACTACTTGACCTGTAAATTTAAGCTTAAACCTCCCGCATAGATAGCTCTGAAAAGGTTACCCTGCCCTAACAAACAAAAAAGGTACATCTAGCCTGAAAATACTACAAACTCTATCATAACTCTAACCATCTAGATGCAAGATAGTTTATGGTAACTCCTTAATCTCATTTCTGAGGAACTGTGGGAAAAAAAAAAATGCTTTTGAGGCTATATGTTTTATCTGCCACATCAATAATTTCTCTGAGTGCTTTTATATAAAAGTCAATAAAGTAACCTCGTTCAAAATGTTGTGCTCCCATGACACAAAACAACTGTTGTTGACACTGCTGCTGTTTCTGCTTCTTTTTTATTAAGTAATTGGCTTAATTATTTTAATCTGCTCTTGAATGGTATAGGATAGAAAAGAATGCAAGTTACAAATAAAGTCTCTTTTACCAGCAATATATATAAATGCCTATGTATTTTCTAAGGCATGCTTGGATTTGTTGTCCTGTTGTGCTTAGAATTTTCATTTTCATGATGAAATGATAAAAGACATATATGTTGTTACTGCCGGTGTGCTGTGGGTAGCCTTGTGTCTGCTTTTGCTGCCCAGGGTAATGAGATTTTATCCTGCGTTTTATTTCCTAATTTATTATTTAAATTTTTATTTCAAAGCATAAAGTTTAAAACAAGAGTTCTTTTATCTCATTTGTTTGAAATTAATTTATTAGTATTAGTAACATAAAGTTCCTAAAGCAGATCATCATTGAAATTCTTGCTGTTGGATGGAAAAAAAAGAGATGAATTTAAAAGAAGACTGTTAGAGAAAGATTGTGAATATGTTCATGAGAAATATCATGTATAAGGAAGCTGACTTCAGAGGAATATAGTGAAACTGCTCTAAAAGTATGCCAGCAGTATGCTTGACAGGAAAAGAAAAAAGCTGGAATGATATACATGCATTGATTCAGATTCTATATTCCTCCTGCTCTAAGATAAGGCAATATTATCTATTTTATTTTGATTTAAGTGCTAAAAAAGGAGCTGGTCAAATGTTTTTGTGAAGTGTTTCTTGGGAAATCATTAGGCTGGACAGAAGCAGGCATGACCTGAGAGTATAACATGTTAGTGCTTCTCATGTGCCTATGAGGAAGACAAGAAAAGAGTTTGGTCAACAGTAACATTTGAAGATAAAGATTTCCAATTTGACAGAGCTGAATTTATGGAAAAAGAAATGTTTTCACCCATGCTGTAATGAGACTGGCACAGCAGAGTTTATTTCGTGTCTCAGGGATCAGGTTGCAACAGGCTTTGGAGAGGCCAGACAGCTGATATAAACTAATGCAGTCTTCACAAATGTGCCTGAGTGACATGAGGGATTCCAAACACTTTTTCCATCAGGCCTTTTCCCATTGCTAATGCTCCCACGGTGGAATGGTAGTTCTTGAAACTTTGTTTTCACCCCACGAAAATGCAGCAGGGACTTTCCACCCTCAGAGAAGGGTCTGCTCTTGTGGCTGCCTGTCCATGCCAGACTGCAATCGGGACACTCTTTCAAAGGATGGAAAAACACCACCTTCTTTGCAAGAGTGAAATGGTGGGAAGAAGAGGGGTACAGTGACATTATTTGCTGCAGCAACAAGTAATGAACTCCACGACAGAGTTCACTCAGCCTGGTCTTCTGGGAATTTTTTGCATCTGTATTATTCATTGCTAGAATCTGTATTGTCTGCCTGTTTTTGTCATGTGTTTGTTCATAAGAAGTATATTCCTGTCACTCCTGTATCCATTGTTTTTAATTTAGTCCAATTAAGTAGCTGTCATCTCATGCTGGTTTTGGGGTTTCCAAAACAGAAAAATGCATTAGCAATATGTGTTATGATCCGATCATTGATATTATTAGATAGATGCCTAAGGTGCAAACAAGACCATATGCCAGAGTCAATAGTATGAATTCTATTTAACAGCAAATGTGTGAGAGAGAGGTAGAAAGNTCTATTTAAAAACAAATGTGTGAGAGAAAGGTAAAAAAAAAAAAAAAAAAAAAAAAAAAAAAAAAAAAAGAAAAAAAAGAAAAAAAAAGGTGGAGAGAGAAAGAACGTGAGAGAGAGAGACAGATTAAGTAGAAATATAGCCACCCTCTCTGTGAATCCGTCAGGGTACCTTTGTTTCTCTTCATTCTGAGCTTCTTACAGGTGGGGGTCATGCAAAACATTAAGTTCATTGGATTAATATATGTTCAGGTATATGTGGGAATATCCAGCACCTTCCTGTATGTACTGGCAGTAGTTTTGCACCGTCTTTTGCTACAGGATCTGAATCTGTTGCAACTCTTTGGATTGCATCAGTCCTCTGGCTGAAAACCTTAGAAATGAGTTTTGGGGGTGCCTTAGTGGTCTTTGATGGTTTATGATCTCTTCTACTGTCTCTCGTATGTCCTCTGTGAATGTGAATGTGAATCTCCTTAGGGGGGGGAGTTTTACAGCTGAGCCAGTTTGTGTAAGGGAGGACAATTGGCATAATGAAAAACACTATCCAGTGTCCACAGCACCTACTTGTCTTCAGTGGATCAGAAGTTTTGCTATCACATCTCCAAAATCTCTGCTCCGCCATCTCAGCTGGGGGCAATGTGAACAAACCTGGCCTCAGGAGACAAGACTCTGGGCTATGGCCTTCCCCTGCCCAACCCAGACAGAGGTGATTTTCTGCACAGCTGCTGGATTTGGCTTTCTTTGTGGATACATTCCTCTCCTCCAGCCTTGTTCATTGCTCCTTAGACCTGAGATAATTGGACAATAGTGGCTTAATTCACAGTCCAAATTTTCATCCACAGGCATCTTCGGGAGAGAGAGGAGGATAGCTTCAGTGGTCACAGGTGAGCAGTTGTTTCCTTGCACTGCTTGCTACAATGAGCAAAGTCCTTTGGTGATTTTAACAATGTTTGAGCCAACAAATTTTCAGTCTCTCACAATATGACAGTAATGCTGTTCCCCCTAATAGCTAAGCTCTTCATCATCTGTAACATGTTTCTCCTACAGCACTACTGTCTCCCATATGATGCAGTCCCCCAAGGCACAAAACAAAATGCTGGCTGTACTCTCACTGCTGTACCAGACCAAGCATTTCATTTTCTTTACAGGATTCAAAAACATCCATTGGATTGCTTTTAAGCTGGAAAAGTTTCCTCACTAGTGGTACCCTGTCACAAATAGTTGTCATATACCCGTTAAATTCACATCAACACATGGAGGTCTTTTAGTTTTTAGCTATTATCATACATTTAGAGCTCTTAAGTGCCTCTACTAAAATACTATTTATGTTCAACTACATCAAGACTCTTGATGTTATGCTCTACTGCAAGGCACTTTGCATCTTGTTTGCCTAGATAAAGTCATTTGGTTTGACAAATCTGTGATACATAGAATGCAATACTCTGACAAGGTAAACCTTTTTATTATTGTTAGGTTTGCTTTTTATTATTCTTAGATTTGCATACACCAAAAAAGTCAATGTTTGCAGCTAATGTTAACAGTAAAATATGGTTGAAATTGCATATTAAACTCATTAACAGCACATGACATATGCTTCAGGGAAACATTTAATTTTTTTCCTGTGATATTTTTTTTCCAGATGTTCCTGTTTTGTTCTTTCTGCTTTTCCATAGTAGGTAAGAGAAGAACTACCAAAGAATCAGAGGAGAAAAGAAACAGTAACTGTAGGAAGGCAAATGAGCATTTCCAAAGCTTTACCTTATATTACAGAGAATTTTTTTTTCATTTCTTCTTGCCAGGAATTTTCCAAAGGTTCCCATGGATGCAGCACAGAGTAGAATTCCTGAAATCTGTAAATTTCAGTAAAGGCTGTTTGATTGATAGTAAAGGTTGTTTACTATCATAGTTCTAGAACCTTTACTATCATGGTTCTAGAACTGGTTTCATTATTCTTTTGGCAAAATAGCACATACTTTGTAACAGTCAGCACGGGTAACAGTTCTGATCAAACCTTAGAGATGCAATTTTACTGGTGATTTTACTCACCAGTCATGGTGAGGGGAGACACAACAATAGTATTGGGATGAAATTAATTCCTGGATATGAAAACCTATTTTAAATTTCTCGTCTACAAATTTGTTTGATTTAAATCATGGCAACTTTTTTCCAGCTTTTTGATCAATAGCCATGGATACTGGTCTTGGAAAATCATGCAATTAAACACAATAAAAAGAATAATATTTATGCATGTGTTATCACTCTCCTTCACGGCTTAGGGATAAAATGATTATTAGCAACCAGCTGTCCATAAAATTTTAAAATGAACTAACTGCTTTCTGGAATATCATTGTACATCCACACTCTAAAAAAACCAGCTTATTATGGACACATTTATCATTTGTGTGTCATGGGCTTTGTTTATTTTGCATCTATAAATCAAGCAAAGGGAATACATGTCCCATGTTAAACCAAAAGTTACCTTTGCCAGGGCTGGGAGGAGATATGAGAAAGAGTGGAGATATTTGTGGGTAACTGCAGATTCTGTACTTGACTGGATTAGACATCAAATCTTTTGCATTCTTTTTTCTAGGTTTGAGTTGTAAAATTTCCAAAAATTGTCTAAACAAGTATGACAATTACCTAAGTATGTAATACTGTGCCGTTCCAAGTCAGTAAACTACTGGTATAAGATTTTGAAGTTATGTCTTCTCCTTGCTGTCTCTTCTTAGACTCAATTTTTGCTTTAGGTTTTAAAAATTATTCAGCCCCCATTTCTATCATGTGTTCAGAGAAAGAGCCCCTTTCTACAATGATGCTGGAGGTTGCAAGAGAGGGCTTACTGGTCATCATCCATCGACAGCTCAGAGTAGGACTGAGGAATGGGTAACAAAACAACACAGACCACTTTATTCAGTGAGGAAAATCAACAATATTAAAAATAAATCACATTGCAGGTAGCACATACCATTAATTTTTCTTGTCACAGTTCTGATTAGAAAACTTTAAAACCTCTGGGGAAAATGTTTACAAGGAATGTAACCCAAACTCTTGCTAGAGGTGTTTGAATTTTTTAATCCTGTCCAGCAAAATTTTCAATATCTCTGACATAATGGTTTCTTCTAAATTAAAATTAATTAATGTCTGTAACATTTGACATTTTATCTTACTCAAAAATAAAATCATTAACTTCTTTTTATTTTTCTTCTTTCATCTGGTCTATAGTCATTCTCTTGAATACTGTATACTAGTTAATTTAATGAAATGCTTCAATATGTTATAACAAAGTAACTAAATATGGTTATTCAGAAAACATTTGGACTTGTCACATTAGGCTGTAGAGCTACTAAATGTAATAGTAATCTTGAGCTGGCTGCAACATTGCTATTCCTAGTGAGAAACACCTTAATTTGTTAAGAGTGACAATGAGATAGTTATATTTCTATGGCTTCTACAGCATTGCATAAATTCACCACAACCTCTTAAAATATTAAATTGGGATAATTTCAGATGTAACATTGACTCCCTTGAAAGCAGAGGGGACATATGGAGAGTCCTTGACAGATAAGAAAGCAGGACAATGATCAACCATATGAAGTTGAACGAGGACAAGTGACAGATTCTCTGCCTGGAATGGGGCAACTCTGGATATACAGACAGGCTGGGAAATTAGAGACTGGAAAGCAGTGCCATGGAAAGCAGCTTGGGCGTCCTGGTCGAGTGTAGCAGGATGCCACACTCGGGTCCATGTGTAGGAGGATCGGACCCGCAGAAGGAACGAGGCAGGCAGCAGCAGTTGAAGGGAAAGCTAATGATACTTTATTCTACATTCTCCATCTCTGTGTGTCTTATCAGCCATCCGACTCCAATCTTATATACAGTTTATACAAAGGCAAGAGATTGGTCATTTAGGCCACCACCTCTTTAACCTGGATGGTGAACACCACCATCAATTCTCCTCTCAGAGGAGAAATATGAAAACATCTCTAAAAATATACATAGTTTATGTTGAGGTACGTGAGAAAGAAGGACTGCTAAGTCCAAACATTTGCAAGCAAGAAAAGCAAGGGCAACAGTCGAGGATAAGTTGAACATGAGCCAGCAGTGCCCAGGCAGCCAGGAGGGCCACCTGTGTCCTGGGATGCATCAGGCACAGCATCACAGCTGGGGAAGGGAGGGGATTGTCCTGCTCTGCTCTGCACTGGGGCGGCCTCACCTCGAGTGCTGGGGGCAGGTCTAGGTGACACAAAATAAGACATTAAGCTGTTACAGAACATCCAAAGTCGGTCAGCAAAGGTGGAGAAGAGGCCAGAGGTGAAGCCTTATAAGAAANTAGAATAGAATAGTTCAGCTGGAAAAGACATAGAACAACAATTTTGTACAACTAATTGATCTTTTCAGGGCTAACTAAAAGATAAATCATGTTATTAAGGTCTCTCCAAACACCTCTTGAACACTGACACTCTTGCATAGTTGTCTCATTGTCCAGATTTTTTCTCTTTGAGTTCCAAGAGAGGTTCCCTGTACAGCCAAACTGTTCTTTTGTCCTGTTTGCTTTACTTAAGGCATGGTGGAATTGCCTGCTCCTGAGCTTTTAAAATTGGTTCTTAGGCAGTTGCCAGTACTCATATGTGGGAACCAAACTGCTGGGATGAGTAGTGGTTTAGCCTCGGTGGCTTATGCAGGAGGCTTCAGCCTGAGACCATGGAAAGCAGGATACTGAAACGAAGATATCTAGTCAGGTTATGGTGAGAAGAGTGAAGCCATGGGAGTTGGTATGTTGATGGAATTATCCTGTAATAGGTCGTGGTTCTGGATCTGGTTCTCATCTGGTTCGGGACCCATCACATATAAGGTCATGCTCCTGTTCTACATGAGTGATGGGACCCCTGCCCCCAGAGTACCCC
>VXBB01013630.1:39107-51658 GCA_013399915.1 Illadopsis cleaveri | reverse complement strand
TCTCTTCTCTCTGCCTACCTGTAATACCAACAGTCTGCATTCATACACTCGGACAGGCTCCTGAGGGACATGGTCACAGCACTGAGTTTGCCAGAGTTCAAGAAATGTTTGGGCAATGCTCTCAGGCACATTGTGTGACTCTTGGGGCTGTTCTGTGTGGGATGAGGAGTTGGACTTTAATGATCTTTGTGGGTCCCTTCCATCTCAGGGTATTCACTGGTCATCTGATTCTATGAAATCAGACAGAAGTAGCATCATTTTGGGATAGAATAGAATAGAATAGTTCAGCTGGAAAAGACATAGAACAACAATTTTGTACAACTAATTGATCTTTTCAGGGCTAACTAAAAGATAAATCATGTTATTAAGGTCTCTCCAAACACCTCTTGAACACTGACACTCTTGCATAGTTGTCTCATTGTCCAGATTTTTTCTCTTTGAGTTCCAAGAGAGGTTCCCTGTACAGCCAAACTGTTCTTTTGTCCTGTTTGCTTTACTTAAGGCATGGTGGAATTGCCTGCTCCTGAGCTTTTAAAATTGGTTCTTAGGCAGTTGCCAGTACTCATATGTGGGAACCAAACTGCTGGGATGAGTAGTGGTTTAGCCTCGGTGGCTTATGCAGGAGGCTTCAGCCTGAGACCATGGAAAGCAGGATACTGAAACGAAGATATCTAGTCAGGTTATGGTGAGAAGAGTGAAGCCATGGGAGTTGGTATGTTGATGGAATTATCCTGTAATAGGTCGTGGTTCTGGATCTGGTTCTCATCTGGTTCGGGACCCATCACATATAAGGTCATGCTCCTGTTCTACATGAGTGATGGGACCCCTGCCCCCAGAGTACCCCAATATATTGTTAAGTTTGCCACGCCCCTGGGTCTTTGGATCTTACCCCTAGGTCGTGTGGTTTCTGTGTTTGTTATTTTCACTATTAAAGTTCTTATTTTTCAGGCAGCTCCTTGTTCCCGTCCCTCTATTTTCGTCATGCTCCCCTGGCTGGACCTGACTTGGGTTTGCAGCTAGCTGGCCTGCGACACTCATAGAGTTCTACGTCCTCAAAGGCAGATTCTTCTCAGTGTTCAGTGCTAAGTGGTTCCCGAGTAGTTTAAAGTTTACTGTATCGAAATCTAGGGGGGCGACTCTGCTGACCTTTGTATTCATTACACTGAAAATTCTAAACACAACGATTTCATGATAACAGTGAAAAAGCCAGACACCTACCGCTGCATATTTCAGAAGCCTTCTATTCACAGATTAGACATCCAGGAGTCCATCTTTCCTAGTTGACTCACTGAGTACTTGTGACCAGAAATTATCTCCTACAAACTTCACACATTTCCTAGGCTTGCTTGTCACAGCAGTACAGTATTCCCATATGTCTGGGAAATTGAAATCCCCCATAGGGGCAAGGGTTGCTGATCTCTCTTGATTGCCTATAGGATATCTTATCAGTGCTATCATCCAGACTAGGCCATTGGTAACAGACACTCATTACAATATCTCCTTTGTTTTTCATCCCTTTTTTTTCATACAGCGCCACTTCTCCACTGTGCCTGCCCTGCCTATCCTTTCTGAACAGCCTGTAGCCCTCTTGTTGTGCAACTCATTACACCTAGTCTGACTAATATCAAAGATACCTTAGTTCTGGGAACCAACCAGTTAGTCATCTGACAGAGAACTTGCTGTGTGAATTCTGCAAAAATAAATTAAATGAAACAGTGATGACTAAGTTTTACTTAAGCGGCTAAATGTAAAGCCGAAGGCAGTCCCACTGAGTTAAGATTCTGTAAAGTTGGATGGATAATCCTTGTTTTACTCCCTCGACCAATTATGAGAGTAAATATTAGTAATTATTAATATTGAATAGAGGACTGAGATACAAATCCTGTTGGAATTCGGTGGGGTTTACAGATGGCTAAGAGTACAAATGCCAAAGTCTAAGAAGTCCCTATTGATTCCTATAGTGTGTGAATTGGGTCCTATGGCCAGAATCTCATGTACTTGGGTATCAACTACAATATTTTAAAGCATAATGTAAGTTACAGAAATAGTAAAAATTTTCCTTAAATTATTCATTTGTAAAAGCTTGGAAACTATGGAACTTTGCTAGAGAATAAACAAAATATTGCAAAAAAAGTATTAAAATTTTCCGCTTTTTAAGGGATTTTCTGTGGGGTTTATAAACCTAAATTATTACTAAGTTATCAGTTGGTGTAAACTGCATTACTTGTGTAATTTGGCATATGCATTGAACATACCTGAGTTATGCATGAGAATTGTTAATAAGTTCAGTGTCACATAGACTGCAATTGTTAGAAGTTGTTTTGAAAAAATCAGGTGGCACAAGTAACGAAGAATATCCTGGTTATTCTGGTTATTTCAGGTTCCTGGTTATGCAGGACCATATTTCAGTGTTTGTGTGAATCAGGCATATTTCCATAGTGGGTCAGAATACTTCTCTTAGGTTTAATTTGGACAATGCCACCATTTCTCCAGCTTCTGCATTTTGCAATGGAAGTGCAGGGGAGAGATCTCATGCCAGGATTTTTTGAACATTCTATGCTATTCTATTCTATCTCAAATATTATGCATCTTTTATCTCTTTAACTGTAGATAAACTCATGATAGTATTTGAAATGACCATCCCATTATTGTGCCTCATTCCCAAACTATAATCTTTAACCTGTCTTGGTTGTGGAATGACAGCTATTTTCTGTTTAAAACTTTGACTGCTTCCATGATTATGTGTCATTCAGACAACCAATGGCTCCTCTTCATGTAAAGATTTTGAGAACATCAACATCTGATTTTTTTTTTTTTTTTTCTTTGGGACACATAACAACAGCAGTACTGAAAATACTGCTAGAAGTCTTATGTTTCCATGTAATAGATAGGACTTAAAATACCTAAACATGGGAAAATTGGTTCACTGGTCATTGAATGATCCTGATTCCTCCTTGTAGACCTTATTCCTCTCACTGAAGGGTAAAAGGTGAACTGGAAGGGAAGATGATTGATTTTGTGCTACATCTGAATTTGATGTGTGATAGACTTCTAGTTCAGGGAGCTGGGGTTAAGGAAGTTTATTTGATTACATGCTTCCAAGTACCCTCAAAATAAAATGCAGCTACATGTGCTTGTCCTAAATAATATCTGTATATTTAAAGCAAAATTATTTCCAAAGTACAACTTTTAAGATTACTTTTAAGATTTAATTCTGTAGACTTTCCGTACAGGAAAATTTTTTTTTTTTCAAATATTTCTGAAGCTTTAATTTAATTTTACAGTATTCATTTAGATAACTCAGTATCACTCATTCTTGCACAGACAGACAAAAATTTGCACAATAAAAATACACACATTTCAATTTGATTTTTAAATAAGCTGAAGGGGCAAAAAGAATAGGCATTGTTGCATAAATGAGTAGTATATGTTTAAACAAACTCAGTTGTTCCCAAGAGGAAACTGCAGCAAATACCATCATCATTAGGCTGTTGATTTTGCTGTACACCTTACTCCTTTATTATGTGCTCACCTGGAGCCTGATTTTCATCTTATTTTTGGCTGTGTGAGATGATAAATCTGCTACCTTTTTCAACCACATATAACACAGAAGGAAGAACAAAGTTTCCTTTTTGAGGTGTGCTTTTATGTGTAACAGAGGAGAATAAATGACCAAAGAATAGGAAGTTCTACATGTCTTATTTCCAGAGTGCCACTGGACATTATATTTGGCTAAGTATACAAATATGAGCTAGCTAAGATCCAAGTGGGATAAATAATCATCAAGTAAGAGTACTTTATAGATTATTTTTATTGATAACTTTTTTCAGCCCCAGGTATGTTTTTAAATTTCATAGTGGACAAATCAACAGTCCTTTTATGCAATTATTTTTGCAACTGGTCAGGAAAGAATGTATACTGTCTGGGGACTCCTGTAAAGTACAGGACACAGTACAAGCTAGGTAATGCAGCCTCCTGGTTTGCATTAGTAAGAAAATTGTCAGAAGGTCAAGGGAGGTAATCTTTCCTTCTATTCAGTACTGATGAAACACATCTGGGGAACTGTGTCCAGCTCTATGCTGCCCAGTACAAACTCATGGACTTATTGGAGAGAAGTCCATGCCAGGAACACAAACATGATGAAGGAATTACCACATTTCTTTCTTTGAAGAGAAATTGAGNGGACTCCGGGAGTTCCTTCATGTGACGTAGTAACTTGTGTTAGGCCAAGATGTAAGGAGTCCTACAAGCACTGCTGCCTTCTTACACTGGTCCAACAGTTGAAAAAAAATAAAAAAAAAAAGAAAAAAAAAAAAAAAAAAAAAAAACACAAAAAAAAAAAAAACCACCAAAAAAAACCCCCCAAAAACACCACCAAAAAAACAAAACAAAACAAAAAAACCACCAAAAAACCAAAAAACCTTTCCAGGCTCTTTCCAGTGCTGTTGTGACAGTGGTCACAAAATAAAGGACTGTAAAGTCCATCTGAATAAAAGAAAAATAAAACATTTTTACAGACAGTGATCAGAGTGGAACAGTTTGCCTATATAAAGATTTTGGAATCTTCATCCTTGGAGAAATCAAAGGCCCAGCTGATGACAGACTTGGGCAGTCTGCTTGTGGTTGAGTAAGGGATTTAATTACATCACATTCAAAAGAGCCGTTCTATGACCCCATGAATATGAGGGTCAGCTGGCATTACTCGTATGAAAGTGAGAAGTGATTATCTGAGTGTGATGTGCAGTCAGACAGCTTTCTGGTACAGAAAGTGTCAGAGATGTGTTGATGTTTACTGGAAAAGGAGGAGAACTAAAAAAACAACAACAACAACAACACAAAAAAAAAACATGTAAAGAAGAACTAAAACTGTGAGAGTTTTCTAGGGAAGAATATGCACTGATAAAATATTTGCACTACAGTGGCTGCTCATCTGCAGGCTTTGTTTAGTTTTCCTTTATTTATTTACAAGATTTAATTATGATAACAGCATGAGGAACATCTAAAAGAGAAAATGAAACAAACCATAAAGAAATAAGGAAGGGTAATCATTATGAAATATTTTTTCCTTATGTATTATCTGTGACAGTGAAGCGCTCAAATAATACTAAAAGAATACCCCAGGAGAGTGAATCTACAGATAACAGATTATTTTTTAGTTCTGATATTTTCATTAAAAAGTCAGTGAAAATCAAGTGAAATAGTTTCTTCCTGTAAAGTAACAAGTTTTATAATGTGCCATATAATTTTGAGAATGTCTGTGTAAGTTCCTGAATGATTAGAATTGAGATGCCCCCGAAAAAATACAACACAAAGATATTGTATCTTTACAAATCACGCTATATTCTTGATTTGTGATTTTTTTTTTTTTTTGGCACAAGGAAGATCAATGGATTTACAGATTTTTTTCTGAGTTTTCAGCTAAAGAAATATTACACATAAAAGTTATTATGAAATTAATTTTTTAACCTTGCAAGACCGACTCTTTCACACTGCTTTCACATTTAGACTGAGCAACATTAAGGGTTTTCTCAGTCAGTTAGAAAACCTCCTAGGTGTTTTTCTATCTTCTCTGCCTATGGACAATGCACTATTTTTTAAAAAATATTTATTCTCTTGCTTTCTTCTCTTGGATCAAATTCTTCCCTTGAACAGGTTCAATACTACTGTCAGTATTGAAGCTATGCACCAGCCAAATCAGCAGGGGAAGAGTGGGAATCAGGTGGGAAGAGATGACAAACCTAGGCCAAAATTTGTATTCAGTCTACACGCAGTTTTCCCACATGTTAGGTGAAAAGGTTTTTCACTTGTCTCAACACGTCTATGGCATTTTTAAGCTACACATCCTAATTCACAAGACTGCCTGTTCATGAGGTTTGGGACAGTTGTCCACAAAAAATGGCTCTGATGCCCATTCAAAATTGACATACAGCATGCTTGCTGTATACTGTTTGCATTTGTTTCACACATCTTCTCTCTGTTCTCAGAGTGGCACAGTGAGAAAATCAAACCAAAAAGTCGATAACATATGATATTTTTGTTGAAAAATTTTAGGTATTCAGGAGATTGAAAATGAGGATTAGCTTTTCTGAAAACATTTATAGATGCCTAAATTATTATTTCTCTCATTTTTTTTATGAAAACAAATTTTAAGTCTGGACTGCTGCTCAGACCCCATTTTCACCAAGGACAATGGGAGGTAGGAAGCAATTTGTACAGGTAAAAGTTATTATGATTGCAAATATCCATGAGAGAGTGTGAGTCTGAGAAACTTGTGCTTTTGAAGTCTCTATAAAGGGGAAAATTGTTGTGTCAGAGATAAGGTTGTGCTCCAAGGTTGTGGTCACATGCTAAATCTGTTCCAGCACTTTGTTGTAAATGTCAAATATCAATAGGCTAAATATATCAGCTTGCATTTACTTCATTCTGTTTTACACCCTTTAGATAAAGCTTGTGGTCACTCTCCTGAGCTTAGTTTCAGGCCTGCTTTAGAGGCAGACATCAGAATCATACCTGATTTGTTGGTCCTTTAACTATAGAAAGTAGAAATAAACAACAGATGCTACAGTGGGGTAGCAAGAATGGGGGAAAACGATCCTTGCTTTTTAAATAGAGAGAGTTGCCTGATCCCAAGGGTTGAATAATCAGAATAACCCAACTAGTTCTGAGCAACAATGAGAAGATACTGCAGGCAGTTGTAGTCTTATAACGCATCTCCACATACCAGCAGTGTGCGCTCTTAGACATATGTTAACAAGATTTGTTTGAAGAGGTACTTAATGTTAACATCTTCAAAGTTAGAAGGACTAATGAAAAGAATGAAAATATTATGTATTTCATTTGATGTGGCTGTTGTTCCCTCAAAACTGCTGAAATACCCATCTTTACAAACATGTAGCTATACCATCATATCTCAGGAATTTAGAAGTTATTTGAAAAAATGTAGAAGCAACAGTATTTTACATAGCTCCCCACAAATTTCTTGCATTATTTTGGTTTGGCTTGAGGACTTTCAGTAGTTTATGATGAAAATGTAGGAAATAATTTTCATTTACATTTCATTTATTTCACTAGAATACATAGTCTAGTTTAAATTACTGTGATTATAGTACTAAGTCTAGCATGTTTTTAAGTGTTGTTAGGGGAATGATGCTAAATACACACAGGGAATAACTGTTAATGTGTGCGGTGTGTAAATCACAGGTTATTATTCAGCTGCAAAGTCATTACCTCTTTTCAATGTGAATATAAAATAATCTAAAGCAGGGAACTAGAATATCACATTTTGTGAAGGATTGGTGCTATGTCCCTTGCACAGAGTATATCAGGTAGCTTAACTATCATGGAGATTCACTGAAGCTAAAAAGATTATCAGAGCTAGCAGATTCAGTTTCAAAAAATACCTTCATCCACACAGATTGATTAGGGTCGTGGGATATTTCTACAGGGAATGATTAATTCTAGTGTATTTCTTTCAAGGAAAGATTATACTATATTTTCTAGCATATTCTTTCTGATTATGCATGGAAATGTATCTCAGTGACCCTCAGATTACTAGTAGACTCATTTGTCTCGCAGCTAGAGATTAAAATTTATTGAGATACAGTAGAGTGAAATATATGAACACTTGGGAGAAATAGAATCACATTAAGTTTTGTGGTCAGTTGTACAACCTCCCTTCACAGCCCCCCCAGGGATCTTTGGCTAGCTCAGGTATTAGGGAGACCTTGAGGGGAAATCTACATTTGTAACAGGGTAAAGGATATCAGAACAGGCTCTTACCACAGAGGCGCTTTGCAGAGATGGTTTATTCTGGCCTCCTTGCGGGTGACAGGCGCAGGAGGCAGGAGCGAGAGGCAAGTGGCAAGGGTAAAAGCGGTAAGAGGAGGGACAGGAAATGCAGGCAGTCAGTCTAAATCTGTAGCTGATAGTGAAAAGGTGTTGTTTACTAAAGTTGCCTCTCTTTGAGTCATACTCCATAGTGGCCACAGGAGATTGACATAAGACTCTTCAAATTGCTTGAAATCAATTTTCGCCTTTAGGCTTGCAGTCCAATGTTTGCATCCTAAAAGCTCCAAAGGGATAACAGGAATAAGTGAACAGTGGCTTTGAGTTTTGAGTGTAAGACTGCTTATTTTCTGAGTTAGCTGAACAACCTTTAGAGTCCTTTGATGTTGTACTGTGGCATACATATTTTGATCCTCTTGAAAGCATGTATCCAGCCACATCTAAGTGCAAAAGAAAACAAAGTCTGTTGCCTCCCTAGGGGCAGGGCGACCTGGTTCGGCAAAGACACGGCGATCACTACGACAGGTCACTCGGGTCAAAAGCTCACAGACACCAATATGGTGGATGGCAAATGACGTTTATTAAAAATCTGCATGACTTTTTATAGCCGTGGTTGACACCGCCTACTTGCTTCGTCTTGTTTGCCATTGGTTAACTCCATATAAGGAAAGGGGTCCTAACTGCCTGTACAACTCGAGATCTTCCGGGCGCACCCTACCTAACCACAAAAGTCAAAGCTCCTGGCCCAAACAATCTTGAGTCTGCTTGGGAAAGCTGAAAATAAACCAGCTATTTCTAGTCATTAGTTTTCATACATACCAAACACCTAAATCTTACGTGTTGGCCTTTTTACAGACAATTGTTTTATTCAGTAAAATTTAATTTCTACCTGATGTGGCAACATTTTTTTTAAACTAGCTTTTAACACTTTTAATAGAAGTGGACTGCCACCTTCACTGGCACAGGTAAGAGCAGAGCTGTCAGCGGCGGTGCAGTAGGTTTGGTTAACATATGATAAGCAGCTTGCTCACTGCTGTCTTCCACGTCCCACAGTCCCAGTCAAACTGAGTCAAAGCTCTGCTGATTTTGTCAAAAGGCCACGTAGCAATGCGAAAACTTCTTCAACACTGCAAGAGCTGCCTGCATTGACTTCTCATTCATCTTGCAAGTGCCTCCACAGATCTATATCTGGCATTAATCAACATATCTGCAGTGACTTCAAAATAAAGTTTAGTTATACCAGTTAAAGTTACACGTCTACTGTTATTATTAGTTTGTAGGAGCTGGCTTAGCACCAGCAATTCAGTTTTTATGATCAGGTGTATCATCTTTTAATGATACTTCCTTAACGTTCAACTGAGGTTCAGTTATTAAAACATAAGTAGTAAAGCAGGTTCCCCCAGCCTGTTTAAATATGCTTTTTCTTGATCAAGAATCTTTTTCAATAAGATAAAATGAATTGCAGTTCTAGTTTAAAAAACCCCCATCATGTCATATACCCTAGGGAAAAAGCTGGACTTTCAATCTGCCTAGCCTCTGAAGTCACTTTCAGGCCTCCCCTCTGACATATGCTATGTCAGTACTACAAAAATAATTTTAACATCTAGACAATGCCTTCATGTCCAAAGGATGGGGTTTGGATGCCATTCTCCAGTGTTAACTTGGATAGTTTTGCTGAAATGCCATGTTTCTTCTTTAGAAATCCAGAAGTTTATTTAAGAATTTAGGTACTTTTAATCCTACGATTAGTAGAAATACATGTCAGCAATAAAAATCTATGAAACCCTTTGTTTTCAGAGATTACTTGCACATACCACTGTTGTGTCTGCTGTCATTTTTAAAATAACTTCATGCTTCATGCACTGTTTGAAAACAATAGTGAGTTTCTGTGATGACAGCTTCTGTGATTACACATACAGTGCAAATTCTTGGAAGGCTCTTCTTTAGAAATCAGTTTGGTGTAAACCTATCTCTGGAAAATGAGAAAAAACAAGAAATAAGTGGTCAGATCATATGTTTATGCTGTATATTTTCAATTGCTGGATACTTGGCACAATGTGTTTAAGAACTTAGATACTATCTTTGTATCCAGCATTAATGAAATATATCTTTTAATTAGTGTAAGCCATGATTCATGCAGAAAATGAAAATTAATATATGTAAATGAATTAACATGGTTTTTTTTCTCACCTTTCCTTCCCAAGTCTTCTTTCATATTTTCTCTCTCCATACAAATATAATAGAGTAATTAATCATATGATATTTTGCTTTTGACAGTTTTAGCCTCTTGAATACATTTATATCACCAGCCAGAAACTCCTTATGCTATATCCTTTGTCTTTCTGTATCTTTCCCAGTGAGCCATCTACCATTCACCTCAAACAGCATTCTACAGCCATTTAAAAATGATTATCTATCTGAGAGATCAATAAAATGAAAGTCTATTAATAACACACATTATAAGGGGCATGCCAACATGACTGTCATTTTCTCTTGTGTGAGAGCTGTCTTAACATAGAAAAAGCTGTCAGAAACCCATTAGAAATAAATCACTCTGACACCATCATTCTTCTTTTTCAATAGCGGGGTGTCAGCACCTCAATATTTTCCTGTGCTGATAGACGGGAGGGGTGAGGAATAAAGTTCTCTGTCACTGGCTAAAGACTTTCAAAGCTTGAGTTCTGGTGTGACACAAAATGGAAACAGCATCACTGTTACAGACTAGTGATGCCAACACACACGTTTGGAGTACTTGAAAGTACATCTACTTAGTTACAGTGAGGGACTCTTGAAAAAAGATTCACATAAGAATGAAACTGATAATTACTGACCAGAATCACTTCAATTTAAATTAATCCCATTCCCTGGATGTTACATGTTTGCTCATAGAACATGATGGCACAGGACCGTACTGCATCTTGTGTAAGAAAAGTAACCTCTGTCTGACCTTAATGACTATACATCCTTATATGAGCAAAAAATCTAGCTCATCGCAGTCTACGCCTCTGTCATCCATTTAATGGGATGATACAACTGAAGAGTTATGATTTCTGGGTCTGCTCTGAATATTACACAAGTCTGCTCTGAATGTTACACGAGTCTTACAGTGGTCAGCTGCAATCAAGGGTATGGGGTTATTGAACAAAGCCATTAACAAGTGATCTAGGTTGCTCTTTAAAATAAGTAGTATAGGTAAAGAAGAATCTAGGGAAAGTAATTGTAGTATTTTCATTGTTGGGGTTATACTTCACAGCAGATAACTGTTACTCTACCAGATTTGCAGCCTGATTTTCCACTTTTTGCATGGTTTTTCAAGACTGAATGACGCAATCCTTTTGGAACAAATCCTGCAAGTCAGCAGGACCTGTTTATTTGGCTTATTCTTAGACAAGGCAGACACAGGAAAGAAATTGCATTCATTTGGATCCTTATGTAGCGGAAGCTTTTGCATTATGGTACAAAGCTAATATATGCTCTCCATTCCTGTGGAAGAAAGCTCCAGGAGCCTTTCTGTGAAAGAAAGAAACAGGTACAGAATATGGTGTGAGATAACACCTACAACTTAGGCGTCAATCTGTTTTGCTAGGTAAATATGTTTGAAAATTCCTGACCACTACTGAAGAGAGAAAATAAAACTGATTCCAATTTGTGCATGAAAGTATCAAGTTACCAAGTCATATTACTCAGGCCATGGTGCTGTCCTCTCCTTACATTTGCTGAACATCTACATGGAATTTTCAAGGACTCAGATCAATTTGTTTGAAGATTGGAGTGGAACTGACATTCCAAACCACGTTGGAGATTTGAGTCCAATAAATTTTGAGTAGAATGAATGAAGTAATTTGTTTTTACTGGTAGGATTGTATGCGGAATTAACTGCTTTTAAACTTTTACAAGTAAACAAGTGACAGTTTCAACTGTTACTTCTTGTGACATGGAAGAAGCGATGAAACTCCAGACTAAGACACAAGATAATTGAAACAAAGAAGAAAATGATGCATTAGTATCTATGTGCAAAAAACAGGGCAATTTACATAACTATGAAAATTACTATTACTGTTACTATTAGCAATCATAAAAATTAGTGAAATTGTAGCTACAATAGTGGAAAACCCTCAGATTCAAGAGAGGGGTTTTGATAGATCATTTGGTAAAACATGGACTTTCAGGGAGTTTAGACTCCCAAGTTCTTGCCTAGTT
Source organism: Illadopsis cleaveri (assembly GCA_013399915.1). Classification (NCBI taxonomy): domain Eukaryota; kingdom Metazoa; phylum Chordata; class Aves; order Passeriformes; family Timaliidae; genus Illadopsis; species Illadopsis cleaveri. Next base: position 39,673 of record VXBB01013630.1, on the reverse strand, counting down.
GCCAACTACTTGTTATTCTGTCTCTCAGTTGTGATATGGATGGGACACAATTTCTCATTGGGATTCTGTGGCTTCTCTCCAGTTTCTGAAGCTTATGCGTTAGATGTGGTCTACTGGCTTGGAAGTTGGCAGTTAGGTGGGCATATTTTCTGAGACCATGCAGTAACAATGCACAAAAGCAGGTCAAATTTACCTCTTGCTGAAATGAGAAGTAAAAGGGGGATGAGTTAATGCTATACAAGCTTAATTTTGAATTAATAGCTAGCCTTTTCTAATGTGTATATTTGTGTTTTCTCTAAGCAGCAATAAACAATATATTCTAGGATACCACAAAACAGTTGATGTTAAACATGGTTTACTACCTGTGCATAAACAAAGTGTAAAAAAACCTTTAAATTTACATATTTGACATAAATTTTGGGAACATAAGACTTCTTTTGGAAGTAAGTTAATAACTAGTTAATATTTGTGACTTCATTGTGCCTTAGTGAAACTTTTGAACTTTAAACATCTTTCCTTCCTTCCTTCCTTCCTTCCTTCCTTCCTTCCTTCCTTCCTTCCTTCCT
>VXBB01013630.1:10556-39007 GCA_013399915.1 Illadopsis cleaveri | reverse complement strand
TCCTTCCTTCCTGAAATGGCATGACTGATACAGCAGAATCAGATCTATAAACTGTTTTCCTCCTTCATTGGCTAGAACTGAATAATGAAAAACTGCAGAAGCCTAACTAGTTCAGAACCTTCTCAAGATTATTATTTACATTAGCTGCTCATAATTTCTTGTTTGTTTGTTTGTTTGTTTGTTTTTTACAAAGCAGAAAGTATAAATGCAGGAAAGGAATTCTGTGTTTGGCAATGAGGACTTCCCCACAGTAGAATCAAACAACTCAGGGTATACCTAGGAAAGGTAGAATAAGGGCTGATCTGGCCCTTTAGATGCAAGAAATATATAGCCTTGGATTTACAAATTTAGAGCTTTTGAAACATATTATCAGCAATTTTATGAAAGTATTTTTCATTAGTAAATAGATTTTGGTTTTGTGCTGAAATGCATCTCTTAATTTGCCCAGAACTCCTCTAGATAAGAATGGGATGGATCAAGGTAAAATACTACTTAGTTCAAGCAAGACAGCATATTTTGTTATACACAACCTGGAACATTGAGCAAATCTGGTTTTGCTTCTTTTCTTCTAACTTCTCATACTTAAAAAATGTAGAATTATCATAGGACTTCTTTTTTTCAGTTATATTACTAGAATAAGGCAGGCATATAAAAACCGTTAAGGAATGTTAACCCTGTTCTATTCCCAGGAGAGAAGTGCTGCTGGTGACAACTGGGCTGTAATCTCTAAAGGAAATATTGGTTGGCAAACGTAGAAAGCAAGGATGTTAGAAAATGGGACAAGGAAAAATGAAAAGAATATTAGCATCCTCACAGAACACATTTGAAAGGGAAAACAGACATAATGAATGGAGAGTCAAGCTGTGGCTGGACAGTAACTAAGTAGGATGGTAATCTGGATATGGATTGTTGCAAGCATGTGTGTGTGTGTGCGTGTGAACATGCCCATGATGATATTATTGGTCTGTTATTTGTTGGAAACCTTAACTGGTAGAATTTCAGAAAAAGAAAAACAAAAGTAGAAGCGATCTTTTAGTTTAGTCAGTATTCAGTTTGTGCAGCTTGTCAATGCATCTTTGATATGAAACTGACATTTTTTTCAGTGTCTCACAGTCTGTAGGGGAATATAACATCACAGATTCCTGGAATGGGTTGGGTTGGAATGAACCTTTAAAAATCACCTAATCCAACCCCCCACAATGAGCTGGTAATAACTTTTTTAATCCCACCTGATAGATATGGAAAATAAACAAGCCTTGATGCACACTACACTGTTAAGTCTTCCATCATGAATATGTCTACAACAACCTGTTTTGTTTAATTCCAGAAAAACAGAAAATGGAATTTACAATCTATAATTTAAAATGAACATCTAAAATTTGTATTTGCATTAAAAAAAACCTCCTGAGTCAGCATGCAGATTTTTGAATAAAATGGATGAAACAAATTTACTTAAAAGAAATATTCACATAAAACTGCAATACAAAGTATGCTAACTCTAGAAGGTGATTTTCCAGGTGGGAAATGTCATCTACAATTTTTCTTCTGACACCATTAATATAAGCATTTTAATTTCTGTTAAAATTCATTGTTCTAACTGAGAAGAGGGCAGAAAAAATTGTATGTGTGTAAATATATATGTGCATGATTATGATTCTCAAAGGCTTCACACCAGGTGGTACAAACAGATTTACGTTCCTCACTGAAAAGCCTACATCAAAAGTTCCTACACAGACCCAAACCATGCCTTCTGCTTTAGATTTCTGTCTCTGTTATGTTTGGTTGAGCAAGAGAAAAACCTTGGTCCAAACTTTGTCTTGTACACATCGTACACTGACAACAGACTTTTTCCTCTCCTCTTCAAACCTGAATGCCTCAGTGATGCACATCCATTTATACTCACAGTTCCCTTGGAAGGATATTGTGTCCCACTCCTATGTGGAAAGGAGCATCCAGGATTCATAGATGCCTGTTGTTGAAAAAGAATAGGAGAAAGGTTCAAAAAAAGCTTGCAAAGTTTTATTAGCAAACTACACATGGAAATTTCTATATATTTTACACATAATAATAAAAAACAACAATAGAATAAAAAGAAAGAGGAATGAAAGAGGAAGAAAAGAGAAAAAAAACGGGCATGAGACCGGAGTGGAAAGGGGATCCTCAGTCCTGGGTCTAGCACTGATTCAGCCCACAATGCATCCAAAGTCCTGGGGTGTGCCACGTGGGTTTTGTGGGGGTAACTTCCTGTAGATGAGTTTGCCCCCTGGGCTTTGGTTTCTCGCTCTTCACATAAATGAGCCAGCAGGCACTGTCCTGCTAGATACAGTCTTCTGTATCTTTCTGAAAATAGCTCAGGAAGCTTTGAGAGGGTATTGCTGGTCTTGATCCCCGTTGTCTGCTCCCTGATCACCTGCACAGTACGTTGCACAGTCACCATAGACCTGGAAAGGAAAACTGGCTCCAGAAAGGTACTGCCATACCTTCGTAAAGCCCCCTTTCCAGACACATTCTGTTCTAACCAGCATGCTTGAATGGTTGTCAAGAGAATATCTATCTTAGAAAGACTTGTTAAACTTTGGAATTGACTGCATGGGGGGATGATGGAGTAGCCATCCTCGGAGATGTTTAAGAAATTATTGGATGTGGCACTAATGCCATGGTCAAATTGAGAAGGCCGTGGTTGGTCTAAGGTTGGACTCAGTGATCTTAGAGGTCTTTTCTAACCTAAAAGATTCCATGACTTCCTCATTGGTGCTTGAAGAAGAGCAATACATTAACTCCTTACTGCTCAGACTTCTAGAGAAGAGAGATGCTAACACATACATTTCAGGATTTCCAGCTGAGAAAATTAAACTTTTTCTTTTTCTCTTCTCAGAACATTTTTGTTTCATTAATTTTTGTTCCAAAAATAAAAATGTTCTTTAAAAGCTTAACTGTATCCAGAGGAGAGATTAATATTTTATACAAGAGACATCAAATACTTCTTTTGGGTGCCACTGCCAGTTTTGTTACAGGAAGCATATGAAATGGGTATCAGATGAAAAACCCAGCCCTGTCACACCATGGGTTTGGTTTTGGCTACTTTTCTTATTTTGAGAAAGAGTTGCACTGGATAATTTTTGAAAACCATGTAGGATGGTTTGTCTCAGGACATGGTGTGCATCACTTGTGTGGGTTTCCAGAAGATTATGCACTGCCACCAGGGAATCTGGCCAAGGCAATGTGACCAAACTAGCACTGGTCCCTGTGTCAGCCAGACTATGCACTTAGGGTAAGGTGGGACCTCCTGAAGGGGTCTTTAACTTTTGTTTGACAGTTCCCATGGTTCTTGGATTACACTCTCCTGCCACACACAGACAGACACCTTTTTCATTTTGGAGTCAACAAGGCTGCATCCAGAAAAGTGTATCAACGGAGGTGGGGGTATGTAGTCGAGTAATTATAAACTCCTTATTATCCTACAATAGAGGTTTTCAATAAGCAAACATAAAGGGAAAGGAGTAAGAACTATTGTACCAGATAAGATTATTCTAATTAAATTTAATTAATGTACTCTTGCACTATTTAAATTCAAACTAATTTAATAAATACATTAATTATGTTGATTAAATGGAAATTAATATGGCAATTCACTATCCCCTTCAGTTTCAAGAAAAGTGTTAAGTCTTTTACCAAATGGTATGCTCAGAGTGGAGGAGACTGGGGAATAATAGAACTCAGCATTTCTGTCCTCTCAGAATCTTTCACGCTTAGTAAGTCCTTTTGTAGAGCTGTTTTTCTTAACCTCTTTCTCCAGAAGGACCACTTTACTTTTAAAAACAATCCATAGATTTCCCCAGTATTTTTGTTAGCTGGAAGGGAAAGTAATTAAATGAATTTTTATTATTTAGGTATTAGAAAAGTCTGGTTTGTACAAAAATGTAATGTGTTATGATTAAGAATGACACAGTTAAAGTTCTGGATGGTTTAAAAACAAAGAACAAACAAAGTAACCATATATCTTCATAATCTGTTATGTATTGTCAACTGTCCATATGCATGTATTTTTTCTTCTTTTTACATTTATTTCCAGTTCACACATGAGCTTTTGGGAAAGAGAGCTATTGATTCATGAGACCCTATTTATGACTGCCAAAAGACTGAGTAGTACTGTTTTAGAGAATTCTTCTCCAGTCATGAAATTTGTATGTAGATATGAATCTAAAGATTGGATTTGCATGGATTGTTGGTGTAGTAGTGTACTGGAAAGAATGTGAGCTAAAGTTTATTAATCCTGCATTCAAATGAGCCTAGATATTTGGGTCTTCAGTGAGTCACTGAATCCCATTGTCCCATGGTGTTTGTGAAGCAGATCTGGTCAATAAGATAATATATTCTGTAGAAATCTGGCAAATCTGTTTAATCTATGTACAATGTGAGCTCTGTATTGCATCTTTCAATCCTGACTTTGCACTACCCAAAAGAGTGGGCATTTTGACTGACTGTGTTTGTGTGCTTAAGTTTCCTTTCGCTGAGGGCAGGGTACATGCACAGTGATCTCATCCAGCTGTGCAACCAAAATGTGGCCATGATATCTATACCTGAAATGGGCACAAAAAGCCTGCATCAGTGGAAGCCTTCATCATTATGTTGACGACTTTTGACATGCTGTCTCTGACTTATGTAGTTTGAATTATTTAACCCATAGTGTATTTCAGGGACTTACAGACTGGGGACCATATTCCAGCCCTGAAAAGTGAATGTGTGTCTCACCAGGTGATCCTCGCAGAGAGAGAGAGAGAAAGAGAAACAAATGGGGCATACAATTTGTACTTCTTTTGATTATCTCATGCCTGACAGTGAAGTGGAAAATGCCAGAACTCACTTCTGTACTTTAATAAAGCAGACTTCTGGTTTCCATAATAGCTGATAAGTTGAGCTAAGCAATCACAAAGGTGAGGGGCTCTTTGCAGAATCAGGAATCATTCTCTTAGATAGCCTCACTACGAGTATTACCAGTAGGCTGTGGAAGTGCCTACGGTTGAGACCCACTAGACAAAGGGACCTGGGAGTGGTGTGACATGGCACAACAGAACTTCTTGTAGCAGGAAAGCCAGTAGCAGAGCTCTGCAAGATGAAAGCTTGCAGTGTGACCTCAGCTGCAGGGATCAGAGTCAGGAAAGGGGACCAAGCATTCTGCTTGTGTTTAATGTTTGTACTGAATCTAATGGATCTGGGTTTTTTCTACCTGTAGGATTAGAATTAAGTCAGAGAACGCAGAATGTGTTGTATGAATGAATAACGGAAAATATAAAAAAAAGTCTTTGAGTGTACAAGAAACAATTGTTTTACTGTGGTTTTATGGAACATGTGTATATATCTGTATATATATGTATGTGTCTTTACATATGCACATATGCATATTATAGATAACGTCTCAAATACCACATTTATCTTGAGGTTGAAGTTATTTTTCATATATATTTATCATTCTTTTTAAAAAGTAGATCATGATAATTTTTAAAAGCATATTTTAAGAATAAAGAAATCCCACATACCATTCTTTAGAAACACATTACAATTTTTCTTCCCTCTGCTCCCTGTGTTTTGACAGTACCCTTCAGAAAAGCTATGCATTTAAATTTAGCCTATGTAGTGAGGAATTTTGAATCCATTTAATTTCATGAAGGTGGATGAATAACATTTATCTTTCTCTATGGTTGCATGCTGCCTTGTAAAGCCAGGCTTACTACATTACAAAAGGCACTTAAGGGAATTGCAGTATTTGTAACAAGAAGCCCATTTCAATAAAGTATTCATTTTTAAGCTCTCCAGTAACCAACAGACAGGATTTTTTTCAATTTTTAAATTTTTACTTTTCTAAGTATTTGTACTCTCTCTTCTTGGGACAGTCTAGATTTCCAGTACAACATGAGAAAACCCAAAGATTTTTAAGAGAAAGTGTGCACAAATATGTCTAAACTAATTACATTATGGTACACAACTTCACTGTTATATCTGTTTCCTCATCCTGCCTTTTGGAAGATAGCAAGTTACCACGGGTCACTTTGAGGCTAAGAGATAATGTTGAAACAAACTGCTGAGACTTTTCTGTAGTGATATTATGTAATTTTAATAAATGACACAATGCCCTTGGTTAATTAAATATCAATTTTCATTTCTTGTATAGCAGAGAACTATGATGGTTTACTAGACTAGAAAGGCACACACTTATTATCTTTTATTAAGTCTTTTCTGATGATCTCCATTTTAGTGTTGTATTAAAGAAATTTAAATTTAACTTCAGCCTCTAACAACTTATTGTTGGTGTTGATAGATGAACACTGCTAGCCCAACTATCAAAAAGATTTAAAAGTAATTTGGTGAGACCAGTTTGCTGCTACCTGGTTAAAGAGGAAAATTATTTGGCTTGGTCTTTACATTTTTACCTATCTCTTCTTTAAGTTTCAGGTTGATGGTTTGACAGTTTATAATATGACAGAAGAAATCTTTTAAGAATCTTCTGGCACCCCTTTTTTTTTTTTTTTTTTTTTTTTTTTTTTTTTTTTTTTTTTTTTTTTTTTTTTGAGGTATATGCCAATTGTTAAGATGATTGTTATAAGAAGACTGTTGAAGCATTCTTCTTCCAAAAATTATTGGTCAATATTTTAGATATTACAGTGGGGCACATAATAACAGGAAATGTAATACTTTTTATTAATCTCATTTTTCGAGGCTATACAGTACTGAAAATACTTTTTAGTTAAACTACTGGATTCAGGCAGCAGTGCAGTAAATCATTTCTTTTCAGGGATGAAGAGAGAGTGTATTATCTGCCAGTTAAGAAAAGTCCCTGAAAGATGGACAAAGAAGATCAATAAAACAGAGAATTTGTCATCTCTCTCAACAAAATGTGCAAATCTCAGAAAAAAGCAATTTGTCTTTTCCTTTCACTAGGAAATCTGTGACTGTGATGCTTCCAACCTGTTCTACTGGAGTAAAAACATTGGCTAATAATTCTTCTGGGAAAATGACATCCCCTCATTTAAACAACCTTTTTCTTACTTTAAAACAATCTATTTTCTGTGTGGCAATAACCAATCTTCTTTCCTATTAGTTACAGAAAGTATGAAGGACAAAGGCTGGATGATGTCTCCCCTGCAGGGAAGGGTAAATTCAAGTTTTTTCAATGGTATTGCAGTGTCTCAGGGTCCTCCAGTTTATTTCAAAAATAATACTAGAAAACTTTAAAAACTAAGTTTTTCAGTGTCTTAGTGATTTGGCAGATTTGAGTCAAAAGCAATTTTATCTTCTATCTCACAACACTTTAGTTCCCAAAAGTTACTATATACAAAGGTATCTTAAGTGCAGATGGGAACCTGAAATGATGTCTAAGCATCCAGGATGAGGCACTCCATCATATTTACAAGGGTTGAGGTGAGGATGACAGACCAGTAGTGCCTTAAGTCCTTCTTCTTCCTATTTTTGAGGTCTCAGGTAACATTTGTTTTCTTCCAGTCCTCAGACAGCCCTCCTGGTCAAAAATGACCTTTCAAAGATGTTTGTGAGTGGCCATTAATATGGTATCCACCAGCTCTCTCAGTCTTTCTGCTTGTCTTTATGGTGGGCCACCCCTTAGTCCACACAGGCATCCCTCCTCATCTCTGCAGGCACAGACATCCCTGTTGGTCACATTTGCATCTGTTTTCAGCCTGTTCCCTCCAGAAGGACCATGTAGACAAGACTAGCCAGTAATGACTTCTAATCATCTTGACCTTTATAGGGTGGTGACTCATTGATGAAATGATTCTTTCTGTCGCCAGATTTCTTCATTATCTGTGTCTTGTATAGTACCAATTTAAAATATTCAAATGCCTTATTTCTCTTCTGTGTCTGATTGAGGAATTTATATTATGTGCAAGACAAGTATAAAAAGGTCATCCTCTCAGGCACAGAATTATATAATGGTTTGTAGACAAACTTAAAATGAAACATTTTTGCTTGGTTGTTGCATTCAGAAAAAAAATTGTGCAAATATTTCTATTTTGATTGAATATTTCTATACTTCAGAAGTAGAGAGAGAAGGTGTGCTGTGCGGTGCAATAAGTATGTGTGTGTGTAGGGAGAAAATTCAGTGTTAAAAGGAATACAACGTGAAGGAGGTATCTGCAAAATACATGACACAAAAGCAGAAGATGTATTTTAACCATAATACCTAGGAGGAGTTTACTTTTTAAGCAGCATTTAAAATGATAAGCAATGTAATTGGTGTGTCAGTTACAGAATGAATGATGGTGTACTTCAGTCCTGGGAAAAAGAAATCTTTGCATTTGTTCCTTTTCATGGGTATTTACAAGAGGGTGGGGACAGGGGGATGGAGTTGGGTATGAAGAACATATGGATCAGCAGTCCCCGCAAATGAAAACCCATTAAAACCAAATTATTTTTCAGAGATATAGGGTTTATAAAATATTATTTTTTTTTTGTTTATGGAAGAAATAATTTCTCAGTGTTATAGGAACTAGAGAGAAAAGTATTATCTAAATTAGTCCTAAAAACAGAATCAAGTTCTTCTAGTGCTTTTAGGGTGCATTTCAATTGGTGTCTGAGACCTTAAACTAAGCAGTGTTTTATGTACAACAAAGTTGTCCATTTGATGAACTCGGTAGTAAATAGACAAAAGAGCTGTGTAAGATCCACAAATATGTCAGTATTTCTCTCTTTTTTGTTAGGCCATGAGTGCAGTACCGTGGTCTTTTGAAGAGTGGTATTTTATACAGCATGAGATTTCTGTTCAATGAGGTTTGAAGCTTTTACTGTAGTATGCTTTGTGAAGATTTTTTCTACTTGTGGAAAGTGTAGGCCACTCACGGTCATGTAGCACTGCTGTGCACAACTTCCCAAGGGGTTGTATCAGACTATGCTGGTTGAAACCACGAGTCAGTGGCAGCATGGGACTATCTTCTGCATTTAAACCCTCTTGCTGACCACATAATCCCTCTCCCAATCTCTGGCATGTGAAAGACAAGAAAAATCACATGCAGAAATTAATTGTATGGATCCTGAGATTTTGAGGAGCAGCAGCAGCAGTGTCAAAACAAAATAACTGGAATATTTAACTATCTCATGAGCATAACAGGGTAATATTTTGTATGGTTTTAGAGTTAATAGGTTTCTTTAGCATCTGTTACAGGAGATTTTTGAGGTGGTCCAGGATGCAAAGCCCACAGGCAGATGAACTTCTTGGATACACACAGATTATCATGTCTGGTTGCTTGGAAGATTTTTGCACTGTGCAGTCAGTGCTATGTGGAGAGGAAAAACCTCTGTGACTTGTGAAGCTGCTCCAGAGAAGAAAAATAACTTAATATGAGTCACCTTTCATTAGTAGTTGCAAATTTCAGATACTCCTAATCTTTGATCCTGAATCAGATATCAGGTCTTCTTGCACATTTCTATTAAAATGTATCCACTTCCATCTCTCCAAAGGCATAAAAAAATCTAAAACCCTTGCTAGATTCATGCAAAGGGAAGACAAACTAGCTCAAATTCTTGAAATAGTTTCCAAAACGCTATGATTTCAGAAGAGATATCTTTCATGATTGCTGAATATTCAGCACATGTCCACATTGTTACAGAATAGGATTATATGTATTTGTTCAAATGGAGCTTGGGATGGAATAGTTTAACAGGTCTGTCCAGGAGGAAATTAATCAAGTCCCAGTAAATTGTGCAATAACAGAAGTGCTAGTTTTCATGAATTTTTTGTTGGATTTTTATTGAAAGTAAATAGAGCTGCATGTCTCCAGTGAGCATCTGTGTATGTCTCACTAGCATAAGATATACTGGTGCACTGACTACTCTCTAAAGAAACAGGAGATTATTTTAGTATAGTTCATTTTTTATTAAGTACAATAATTAATAAAGTACCTAGGCTAACATAACAACTCTCAACATCTGTTCCCTAACCTCTACAGAGCAGTAAAACATGAATTATACTAAAGTTAAGTATTATCACCAACACCTGCAGTTCCCTGTTCTTTTGAGACAAAAAGACATCAACCAGAAAATAATTAGAAATGCAAATAGAAGAGCATAAATGATGCTCTGGTAGATTAATAAATAGAGGATAAATTATCAATGAGACTCTGCTTAGAACAGATTTAGGACAAATGATGGGAGAAGGTGAGAAAAGAAAAGAGAAAGAAAGTGAAGAAAGATAATTTTTTTAAAAAGTTCATAGTCGTAAAATCCTCTTTTTCTTTAAAAAAAAAAGTGTGATATTTGCTTTAAATCACTCAATGGCTTACCTCCAAATTTCCAAAATGGATTTTCTTTTCTATAGTGATGTGAATCAGGTTTTTTTTTCTCAAAAATATTATTTCTTAAGTTACAAACTGGTATCTGAAAAACAATGGAAAATCTGTCAGCAATTACCTGAGCTTTTATTTTTTTTTTTCCTTTGGGAAAAAGCTGAGTCCTGACACCTAGGCTATAAGTCTTCTAGAAATCCATGAATTGTGACAAATGCAATTGGAGATGATTAAAAAAAAGTATTTGTATACATAAGTAAAAGATACTAAACATATAGGCTTTTAAGTGTAGAAATCTATTGTCAAAATAAAAAATTAAAATCATCATAACTGTATTAAATGAAAGACAAAAACATCATTTGGATTTCAACTTGTTTGAGTGTATCACTGTACATGGTCTTATCGAGGTGCTTGTGAATTCCATTTGTCCATACGGTCGCTGTCAAAAGCATGTCCAGAGTCAGCAGGACACGTATTTTTTGGGATTTTGCTTACTTTGTTTGCTCTTCTGCTTCCTTTTATCATTTTTCTGCAGTGTGATCACTTCTGGAACTGATCACCACAATTTCCATGCATATCTCGTATACTAGCAGCCCATCTTATATTGCTGTCATTTTAGCTGTAGTGAAAAAGTGTAACATATCTGAAAATTATGGTTTAGAATAATTTATTTGTTTGTTTTTATCTCTGTTTGGAGGCGGAAGGGTAGGTAGTTAATAAATACACCCTCCCTTAGTGGAGAAATGTTTGACACAAGTTCTCATGCTGGTAGCTAGAAATAACTTTGTTATTTTTATAATTTGTATTGGCCTTTTGTTTTAGACTCGTTTCCTGAACAGATGAAGTATACTTTAAAAGCATTGGTCTTCCCTTGGAAGGGAACAGCACAAAATGTTTTGGAAAAGTCTACAGAAATTATGGGATTGTAATGGGAATAAATGCAGGAGCTGCGTGACAGTTTTGCAAAATTATGGTATTTCTTTTTTTTTATTCAGGATATACTTTTGAACCATTTTTTTTCTATGTGAGCAAATCACATTTCAGAAAAACAGAATGTACTCAAAGGAGGAGTTGAAAGTGATCAAAGATACTGTGCAATTATAATGCATAGTGACATAATAGTGTTATTACAGTATGGGTGTCTCACTTCAAGATCTTGTCAGTGGCAAGAGAGGTAACTTGATACAGATTAAAAGAAAAAAAAAAATCCATCATGTTAAAGTTGTCCAAGGTATCTTTGTTTTGTTCACATCAATTGTACAACAATGGACAGTATTTTATGTTTGGATTAAATATTGCCTCAATCTGCGTGATGGCATCATGTTGAAAGTTTATGTGTTTGTGTGCTGAGATTTGTTGCATTAGTGTCTTGTATGTGGGTTGATTTTGCATGGTTTTGCTGAATCAGATTTGCAAACAGAGTGTTTGAGAAGTTGTTTCTTGATGCTCCATGTTCAGAACTTTACTGACAAGCACACATCAAGAACAGCTGTTCTGGAGAACTACCATTAGACTTCACTTGCATTTGAAAAGAAGCAGTTACCTTTCATGAGCAAAAATGTCAATATAAAGAGGGAAAAACCCACCAAAAATCCAACATCTGAAATGTCTCTTTTTCAGATGTTAAAAGGATATGTTACCCACAGAGAAACTAAAGTATTTCATAGCTACTGTGGAGGCAGCACATATAAATATACTTCAAAGGAGAGAATTCCATACAGCCCTAAGATTTCTCATGTATTATTAATACTCAAGTCTGGATATTACTTAATCATAGTGTGAATCTGAAGTACTAAAAATACTTTTGATTTTAATATTATGCAGGCTTGCAAAGGCATTACACTGTTCAAAACAAACTTTTCTTACGTCAGCTCCTTGACACAGGCCTGTTCAGAGTTTTGCTTCTGGAAATTATAGCTTTTTACCCATGAAAAAACTGCTGGATTTATTTGGATCAAGATTGTGACCCCCTCAGCCAATTTTTTTTAAAAAACCTACTTAATATTTAATGAAAATCTCCTTTGAATACAATTATACAGATAACTTGGAAATGAATGCTAAGAAGTAGACCTTTGGAGATGTCCAGGGTTAGCTTCTGAATGGACTTTTCTACCTGTACTTATTTATCTATGTGAGTTTAATAGTGTAGCTGTATCTTCTCATGATGACATCATTCATTGAAGCAATTTAAGTTCAGCCAGCCTCAAGCCATAAGAAGGACTCTAAGGCTGACAAAATATGTGATAGCTTACCTAGGGAACTGGAAACAGAACAATGCTCAATACTCTGATTTTAAATTCTTTTTCTACAAAGATTTTTCTGGTTGTTTTTTTCAAACACCTTAGTTTTGCAGAGATACTGAAGGTCTTTATGATAATGACCTTTCTATTAACTGGGAAAAAAAGGAAAAGGAAAATGATGAATTAGTACAGCATCTAGAATTCCATATAAGACTTAATGCCACAAAACATTCACTCTGATTTGTATAATATTTCCTGACAGTACTGAGGATGTTGTTTCTTGCTAGAAAAAATCTCCATAATACTAGACATGTATAGTACCTGGTGATGAAGGAGTTTAAACGATGATCATTACACTATCAATTTTCAATTAATGTGTTCTCCCCCATTTTTAATAATAAAAAATATTTAGGACTGAGGCCTTATATGTGGAGAAAAGGGCAAAGTGGTGCCAGTTTTTGTATTTGTTTAAAGTTGAAAGGCATGGCAGCGCACAAACAATATTGTAGAAAGAAAGCTGCTGCAAGTTTAAAACTTCAATTCGGTTATGGTCTTCCCTCTTCATGAACACATGGTTTTCTAACATTGATTTTTTCCTTTTTTTGTACTGCAGTATTAAGATGAAGACCTAGAAGACACATGGTTGCTAGGGGCAACTCATTGCTGTCACATTTATAGCAGACCTTGCAAAACTAATTCCTATTTCAGAGTAATGTCTTTAAATGTCAAGGGCACTTTGATATGGATGTATAGTCTTAAGTACATAAGAATATCATAAAGTCATGTGGACTTTTCCTTTCATGATTTTATTTTGCCTTCAAATTTTTATCATACCTGGCCGAGATAGAGCTAATTTTCTTCACAGCAGCCTGTATGGTGCTGTGGTTTGGGTTTGTGGCTGAAACAATGTTCATAACAAAATGAAGCATTTGTTATTCATGAATTGTGCATGCACAATATTGAGGTTTATTTTTCCACACTCTCCACCCACAGCAAGGACTGGAAAGAAATTGCAGGTTGGTAGAGGACACAGCTGAGGCAGCTGATCCCGGCTCACAACAGGAATGTTGGACTCCCTGTCATATGATGTCATGAAATATATGTTAAGCTAGTAAGTAAGAAAAAGAGTATAAATTTTATTCAATAGCTGTTTTTGCACAATATGTTTTTTCCTGAGGCTGTTATATTTTCTTTAAGCCTATAAAATTTCACACAGTGTTAAATTTTGTCCTGAATCAGAAAAATCTTTTCTTCATCATGCAAAGTCAGGTAGAGGAATTAAAAATTTAAATTGTACTTAATAACTGATTGTAACACTGTACTGGACCTGGCTAGCAGAGAATTATTTTTCCTCATGACAGAATTTTGCTTATAACATAGAATTTATTTTCTTCCTAGAACGCTACTTTGTTTATTTTATATTGAATTACGTCTTTTCCTTAACTTACTGAGTGTGGAGGGAGACATGACTGAGCGGCTTTGGGGTGCTTAGATGCCCATTGGGGTTTACCCACAACAGTGAATCATACAACTTGAAATTCTGTTTGGGAGAAATAACATGGGACAGCCTTGACTTAAACACAAAACTGACATTTATGAAAATGAGTGACTGATTCTTCAAACACAACTTTTCACAACAAACAATCAAACAAATTGAAACAACAAATCAATATGAAAAAGTAAAAAATTTCTTTAATTCTACATATGATTTGAGTCATACTGACAGGAGTAATGAGTCTATTTTAATAGCTTCATAGAAAAGTATTTTTACAGGAAGGTAAAAATCATTTTAAAATGGAGAAAGAAACATACTGTCCAAATGAAATACTTTGTTTCCCGCTGTAGAAATAATTGTAAGTGTTCTTTTCAACTTCTGAAAACTGGCTATTATGCTGTAGGTGTACAATGTTTACATAATTTTTTAATTCTTTCTTTTAATTTGAGAATTGTAGATCCTTAAGAATCTTGAAATATTTCAGAAATGTAGCATCTGTTTTTGATATTATACTGTTTTACTTTAGTCTTCTATGTAATCTAGATTTTTTCCTCTAGCATCTTCATTATTGCTGTACATATTAGAAATCAATACAGATTTAGAAGACAACTACTTGCCACCAGGAAACATGGTACTAGGTGGCAGAATGATAAACAGGTAATGTTTTTAGGAAAGCTGTTGGATTGGGATTTTTTGGGCGTTTTCATGTTAATTTTTTTTCTAGGGAATGCCATTAATGTTAAAGTTTTTAGGAAAACTCAATGTCTTGATCTTTAATAATGCTAAATTGTCATTGCTGACAATGTGGATAACATGAAAACCTTATGAGTGTGAAGTTCAGTTGGACATTACAAGCATGCCAGCATAGGTTGATAGAGATGATGTTCAGGCTCACAGTGGGCAAAATAATTTGTGTAAACATTTATAGACAGACTTTACAAATATCAAATAGATTTTATAATCAAATATATACAGATCTATTCAGGTCAGACAGTTTTCACAGTTTGGGAGACAAACTCTTGGGCTACAGAATCAAGATTTTTAAGGAGCAGCTGTTTCAAATTCTTCTTATCTATGACAACATGTTGACTGAAAAAGTAAATTGAGTTGTAGGAATGGAAAGATCTGGATCAAATTCCCTCAAGGATCTCAAGAAGCACAGAAATTAGTGAGAATATTGGTATAGTTTTTAATGGCTCCCATATGGCTCCTTCAGTACTTTCACATTATTTTGTCACCTAGAATAAGTTTCTTCCTGGAGACAAACAGAGGTGTAAGCTTCAGAGACTCATTAGAAATGGGAAGTGTTCTGAGACCAGTTGAAAAGCTATACTATTTCTTTATGGAAAGCCCATTTCACAAATGATTTTGCCAGCACTTTTCTGCAAAATGGTTACCTTTTCCGTTCAATAAGTATTGTTAAATTTTCTACTTCTTTCCTGACTCTGTGGCCTAACTTTTCTTTCAAGGCTTAGCTCTCACTTAGCACAGTTTCTTGGCCCCACAGATACAAAAACACCCTAATAATTTTTTGGTTGGTTTTGTTTCTTCTTGCTCTGTGGACTGCAATTCTAATTTCAGATAAATAGTCCTTTCGTGTTCAGACATATTAGTTACACGGGGGAGTTAGATTTTCTGCAATTATTTCCCTTTTGCCCATGTGATGTGTTCAGATTTTCTGTTTTGGAGGAATAGTTTCCACTCTTTGCCTCTCAAAGCACTTTTTTTTCCCCAAGTCCATTTAAGAGAAATAGAATACATAATCCATTGAAATTCCAAAATATCCCCTTTCAAAACCAGAATGATAAAAGAAAACTATATTTTAGAAAGCTATCTAAAATCCAGGACAAAATCAAATCCTATACACTCACCTTCTTCTTTTCTTTATTGCTGTTAGATTAATAATTTGCATTAAATTGAATGTTGTCTATTTTTAGGTTTAATTATGAAAGCTGTGCACTTAGGATTTTGCATGTAGTGTCCATCCTTACCAGTGAATAAAAGGGCAAAGTGGATGAATTTTTTTACTCCAAATTTTGTAGATTACCTTAAGCTTTTTTCCAGATTTTCTATTTGATCTTCTGGCATGTATTTAAAATTCCCTTTCTAACAAGATAACAATTCAAGTCGTCAGAGATATTTACTGTTTACCTGCAAAACCACAACATTGCTGTCCTAAAGCTTGGAGTAAACAGCAGAAGTTTTTTTGCTGACTCATTTACACTGCTAAAACCTCAAAGACCATTTTGCTTTGAAATAAGAGCACGTGTTATATTCCCTCAGAACGATGTCCCAGGTAATGTTACTTATGAATACCTGCTACCAGTGGAGAAAAAAAACATAAGGTAATTTCAATTGTTGTGAGAAAAAAGATTCATGTAAGAATGCAAACAAAAGCACAGAAGTTGAAAATTGCTGCAAGATATCAGACTGGATTTGATAAAATACTGCTTTCTCCCTGGGACACAGTCACAATGAGTTTAGATGTGATTCCTTATTATTGGCCAAAAAACAGTACTTAAATTTTTTACCTTGCCTTAATGTTTGAGTGCATTGAACAGAAAGAGAACGTATGCAATTATCTTTTTTTAATAAGTGACTATTTGGTTTTTGGAACATCTATTTATATCCTCAATCTTCCTTACTTTTGCTGCTCAACCAGAGATGTAGTTGCTGTCCTAATTGCATTGCAGAGGTTTTCTATAACCTACTCAGTCATGCACATGCCTTGTTTTGAAGTTATAAATATTGAATAATTATGAGAACCAAACGCTCTGTTGATGAACTGGAGCATGTGTGACTAAAGATTATATTAAATAATTTTAAGTTATTTATTTAGATGAGACAAAACAAGATAAACATGCAAAGATCAGAAAATTTAGCTGCTGTGTAAAATAAAATGTCTTATTCTGTAAGAGGAAAGAAATTGTCTTCAGAAGTCTTATACGACTGACAAAAAGTAAATGGATAAGTGATATAGGAAAGAAACGAAATATGAAAAAAATATTAGAGAGCTTAGAGTATTTTCATACTTCCAAAGCGCACAGTATTGACAGTCACAGCAGTATGTTACTGGGAAATTTGAGTTCTAGAATGGTACTAAAAACGACTACAAACTTGAGGGATGATCTCCTTTAGGCCTACTTATTCTTCATTGAATTGATGACCAGGCATTGGAATAGGCTGCCCAGGGAAATGGTGGAATCACCATCCCTGCAAGTGTTAAAAAGAAACGTATGAATATGGGATCTGGGATGTGCTTCAGTGGTGAATATGGACATACTAGGTTAAAGTTTGGATTCAATCTTAAAGGTCTTTTCCAACCTTAATGATTCTATGATTCTATGACATCCCGTGGGTCAGTTGAGGTCAGTCATCCCTTGTGTGTCCCCTCCCAACAACTTGTGCATTCTCAGTCTCCTCACTGCTGGGGTGCGGTGAGCAACAGAAAAGGCCTCAGCTCTATGTAATCCCTGCTCAGCGATAATGAAACCATCCTGTGTTATCAACACTATTTCCAGCACAAATCAAACCCCCAGATCCATGCTAGCTACTATGCAGATAATTAACTTTATCTCAGCCAAAACCAAGATATTTTCCACCCCTGATTCTCTACCACTTACATCATCCTCATATCCCAAACTATCTAATAACCATCTCTCCCCTTCCCATTCTTTGATAGAATACAGAGATATCATTCCCTTAATCTATTAACCCATCCCACGAAATATCAACAAAACTTCTATAAATATCCTTAAGTGTCTGCAAAACATCCATTAAGTTAATTTGATCCATGACTTCAGGCTCTATCTCTTATGATGGTCACTCAGGATGGGAGAGGTAGTGTCAAGTACTGGGCACCAGAGCCTGCGCAGGTGAGGTCACTGCTGCCCGTGCACTGGTTCTTGCAAGGCTTCTCCTTCATTGATTCTGGTTATTTCTATTATAGCAATTTGTATAATATGCAAGTAAAACAATGAATTGCAATATTGACTACTATCTCCAGCACTGATGCTTCTTGTGCATCTGATGCAGCATGGACATCCATAGCCACAGATATTTTGAGGTGTACCTTCTTCACCATTGAGTCACAATCATTTCAAAGCTATACCTGCTGTCACACTATACCTGCTGTTGCACAGATACAATCGTGGCCACAAATGCTTTGAAATGTGCCTGCTCTGATATGGACGTGTCCACAGCCATTGGTGTTTCCGGGTGTCCTGCTGCACTGTCCTGCTGACTCACTCACTGGTCACAGTCCCTCCAACTCAAATTCCCAGTGGGATTGCAGCCTGTTCAGTGCAGTAGCACAGGTAGAGCAGGGATGCCCTGGCCACCTGGCAGCCCAGGCAGATTGCCATGGTGTTATCAGAATGTTCCCAGGCATGGCAGAGGGAGGTGATCAGCAGCACAGCACTGCAGCACGTGGAGAAAGCAAAAAGTAGCTGCTAGCAAGCACAAAAGTCCAATGTACAGCTAGGCAAGTGAGCCACTTGGTAAGCACAGGAGCTTGCTACGTTACTGCTAAAAAGCAATAAATTCAGACATAAATCCAGCTTAGCACACCCCAGCCAAACTTGTCATTGTTTTGAAGTCGTAAGACCCACACTGGGTGCCAAAAATGATTGTTCTCAGCAAAAATATAAAATATAGCCCATAGTAGGTATTAGACATGAGTTTGGTTTTGAGCATTCATATGGGACTCTTAAAACTTCGAGGAAAACCCCCAAAACAAACCATTTAATTTTTACCCATACGGTTTTGATAATCTCTTTATCCTACTCTTACTTCTTTGACATCCAGAGACAGTAAGTTCTCTCTCCTACTCCTTTGTCTCTATAGATTTTATTCTCTTGTAGGTACTGTCTTTACAGTTTCTTTCACGTATACTTTCTTTAATATTGTTATGGCACGAATCATCTGTGTTCCTCTGAGTATCTTTTATCAGTATCTCAGTTTATTTTATCAGTATCTGTTCTCAATACCTCCTGTTCCATCTACGTAGAGGGTGAAGACAGGGCAGATCATTAGCCATCATTCACCTTGTCCATTAAGCAGAATGTACCTGAGAAAGGTATACAGGGAACATAAGTTGCACAGGTGTTGACTCTATAACTTTCCACCACTTGCACAAAACTGATAACCAAGAGTAGACTAATATTTAACATCTCTGTCCTTTTTAGCATTTCATTTGCAATGAGTATTGGGATTATGAAGTTTTGCTTCCCTGGTACAGAGCATAAGAAACCATGGAAATACAGCAGCCACAGAGTGCCTTTGAGATAACGTATTTACCACCCAGCTTGTGAATGTCAAACCTCTTTTGGCTTTTGTTTTTATTGTACAATTTTGTCTCTTAGTACTGCTGAGAAACATGAATTTATGCTGTTGTTTAATGATTTCTTCATGGAAGTTGGAATGTTACCACAATAGTTTTTGTTCCTGTCCATTTCTTTATCCCTGACAAGAACACCAGTAATTTGTAAATTTTTTTGTTTGCAGCCTCTGCATGTTCTGCAGGTAAACAGTTTGGCTTTTCTCTTTCCAAAGGTCTTGGTATATAGATTGTAATAGAGAGTATTTCTGGGTTTATTTCTAAGAACTTACTGCTTTATTTGATACAACAAGCTCTGGTCTCAAACTAAGTGTTCTTTCCTTTTTTAAGTGCCTGTTTCCCTCCTATTATATCTGAACTATATATCTGCTTGTGCTTTTCATCTGAAAAGATCTTCAATCTATTTAAAGATTCCATTCTTATGCATCTTGGTTGCAATGAATTCCTCCCCTTGCTCCTAGCCTGGAGTTAGGACCATAACTTAAACTTATGACCATAAAGATAGGACTACAACTTAAACACAACTTAAAGTTTGCAAAATCATTTTTACAAACAGAAAATCATTACAAGCTTATAAGACAACTTGTAAAGCAGGTCACTGGAAAGAAATCTTTCTGTCTCTTGTTGTCTTGTCAGATATTTATTACTTTGCTACAAAATTTTAACAACTGTACACGAGCCTTGTCCTGATGGCTGATGAAGTCAGATCATCTCAGTTCCATTTGGTTCCACTAATGGAGGCACTGGACTTCGTTACCCTCTCTTGTCTTACTGTGTTATAGCACTGAATCACCACCTTATTTTTAAACACTGACCTCTCCAGGAACAGGGATTCAAATAGACATAAAAAGATGAAGAGAAAAGGAAAACATTGGCTTTATTATTTTCAAACTGAATAGTACCTGATTTTTTGTCTTTAGAGAACATGTGGTTTTGGTCTGGAAGCACAGTGCTAAGTTTTCAGTCTTCACATATTAGAAAGTACATTGTAAACACCAGAAGATAATATATTTTCCTTATTAGAGAAATTTCCTCAATATGGAAAATTATCTCCATATGCAAAATAAACCTTGCTGCTTGTCTCTCTTCTTCTATACTTTTCGGCTCCTAGTTTTATCTTTCAGATACATTGTGTCTGATATATTTAACTATGGTGTTCAGTTATGAACAATATAACAAAGAGCACTTGTTGAAGATAAGTTCCCCACAAACAGGGAATGCTACCTGGACACATATACATATTTCTTTCTGAAAAAACCAAAAAATCCTAATTTTAGAACCTGTGTAGGATGTGGGGGGAATTGTTGTTTTGTTTTGTATGGTTTTGTGGGGTGTTTTTGTCTGATTTCTCTTTGTTTGCTTAAAAGAATTTGTGGAGTTTCTTCCTCCCAGAAGTCTTCTAAATCGTAACAGTCCTATGACTCCATTCTATAATTGTTTTCTCCTACTGCTTTTAGTAGTTGCTGAACTTTACATCCTGAGAATGAATTAGTACAGTAAAATGTATGTAGCATGTTTACTTATGCTGCTGTTTTGCTACAGGCCCATGTAAGACTTGCTCTCTACAACTACCTGAAAGGAAGTTGTAGGAAGGATGAGAGGACATAGCCTCAAACTTTTCTGGGGGATTTCAGTTTGGTCATCTGAAAGAATTTCTTTACGGAAAGTTTTACTATGCATTTGAGTGCCCGGGGAGTTGGTGGAGAACTATCTCTGGAGGTGTTCAAGAAATGACTGCATGTGGCACTTAATGCCATGATTTAATCGACAGCGTGGTAATTTGTCAGAGATTGGACCTGATGATCTCAGAGGCCTTTTCCAACCTGATTCTGTGAGTCCATGATTCCATGATTCTGTGATCTTAAAAACCTCTAAAGCTCAGTTTGATAAAAATATTGAAATAGTTATCACTCTGACTCATCAAAAAGAAGAAAAGATAGTCCACACTGCTGAAAAATTTTGCAGTTATTTCAGAAGGCAGGAGGGATGTTCTCAAACTGCAAGAACTAAATGTATCTCTGAAAAACAAACAATACCTTCACCCTGCAAAGTGTGAATGCACTTTTTGCAATGCATCACTAAATGGAATCTTGTAAAGTCTTTTACTAAAGCAATATTAATTAGACTCCAAAAGAATATGTAAAAATGTTGGCTGTCAAAGCAGAAATATTAGCAAAACTGTTAAATTCATGAACTGAGGTAGGAATTGCTCTTAGTATAAAATATTGTGTGTTTAACTTACTGACAGAAATTGCAGAAATAGGTTTATTTTTTTGAAGATCTGCCTTGGAGAAATGATTTTGCTAATGAAGGCTAGAAGTCTTTTCATAAGTCCCAAGAGCAAATAGGTGTATTATTCTTATTGAGTTTCTTAAGGGTTTTTTGATGTATTTTTCTAAAAAGAGATGCTGCTGACAATGAAATGAAATTAAAATATCTGCAGGTAATGTAGAATACAGGTAAAGTCAAGTACTAGCTAGACACAAACATGCTGAACACCAAAAGGAGCTTTGTGCTTAATATGCTTAATATATAATATCTGCATGAAACTTTTTTTATAAGGATATGCAAATACTTTGTCATTACCAGTTATCCCACAATGATTTCTTAAACAGCCATCCTCAGTATTCTCCATGCAGGACTTCAGTATGCACTTGTCCCATTTATCTTTCCACAAAATTTAGCTGTCTGACTTACAGAGGGATAAAGAAATCCAGGTTTGCCACCATTCACATAGATGACATCACACAGAAAAATAAGAAAAGTAGGAATGAGGCCTAGAATTCTGCTTACTTCAGAAAAGCTCTGCTGTTTCAAAATCATTGCTAAGTTAGGGTCATACTCTCGGAGCCATACTCAGAAGCCCCTGTATAATTTTACTCCATCTATAGAGCTGTTTCAATCATAAAGATGTCTACACAGAGAAATCTTTGTGGAGTCTAAATCTGAGATGTGTCCTTACAAGTTAGAGTAAGTAGAGGAACACTAAACCCCAAAATTTTTCATAGACTTTTATGTGACTGTACATTTAAGTTAAAAACATGTCTAGCTAATGGTATTTTGTGCTTGACCTTCATCAAATACCATGAAAGGACTTGAAATACAAATTCTGTCTTTGAATGCTCAGAGAATTAAAACAGAACAGTTCACAGAATGGCTGAGATTTTAGGCAGTACTGGTCACTGCATGGTCCAGCCCCTGCTGAAGCAGGGTCACTGTGATCATACTGTCCAGGATTGTCCTCAGACAGCTTTTGCCACTCCTCCCAGCTTTGTGTCAGCAGTGAACTTGCTCAGGAGACATCAGCTCTCCACCCAAGTCATTGATGGATAAATTAAACAATGCTGGGCCCAGTACTTAACCTAAGTAGGCATCACCAGTGACAGGTCTCCAACTAGACACATCTTCTGACTTGTGCCACTGATCACCATCCTCTAATGACCCACAATTCTGTCATTTCTCAATCCACCTCACTCACCACTCATCCAGCCTACATTTTCTGACCTTGTATATCAGGATATCATGGGAGACTGAGTTGAAAGGCTTGCTGAAATCCAGGAAGACAATATGGACTGCTCTCCTCTTATCAATTCAGTCAAATGTTCCTTCCTAGAACACAATCAGGTTGTTTAAGCATGATTTCCATGATTCTTGTAAAGGGTTGTTAACCCTTGGAACAGGCTGCTCAGGTAGGTGGTGGAGTCAACATCCCTGGAGGTGTTTGAAAAACAACTAGGTTTGGCACTCAGTGCTACGGTCTATTTGATAAGTTGGTAAGAACTCAAAGTTTGGATTTGATGACCTTGGCCATCTTTTCCAACCTAAATGATTCTGTGATTTTTTTAAAGTGAATCCATGCTAAATATTCATGGTAACCTTGTCTACCACAAGCTTAGAGATGGCCTCCAGGATGTGCCATTACATCACCTTTCCAAGAACAGACATGGGATTGATAGCCTCTAACTCCCTGTGCCTTCCTTCTGTCTCTTTTTGAAGGCTGGGGTGACATTTACTTTTTTCCAGTCCTTGAGCATCTCCCCTGATGGTCATGACCTTCCAAAGATGATTAATAGCCTAAAAATGGTGCCATTGTGCTGGAATAGGCTTCTCAGAGACGTGGTTGCAGCACCAAGCCTGCCAAATTTTATGAAGCATTTAGATAATGCTCTCAGGCACATGGTGTGATATCCTATTGGTCTTTTCCAAGTCAGGATATTCTATGATTCTGTATCTGCCAGTTCACTTAGCACTCCCACCAGGGCCCATGGTCTTGTTGTGAAGTTTAACTAAATAGTCTCTAGCTCAATCTGTCTCATCACGGAAAAGTCTTCCTTTCTCCAGACCTTTTCTCTGGTTTTCTGGGTCCGATAGAAGCTGACTCAGGCAGCTGGGCTGACCCAGTCTGATCTGGTGCCTGAAACAGTTTCTTTCCAAGAGCAGGATTTCTCATTTCTCTTTGCTGAAAGTCAAAAGGATACTGCCAGCCCATTTCTCCAGCCTGGTGCAGTCCCTTTGAATGACAAAGCATTCATCTACTCTATCAGCTACTCCTCTCACTTTGTATCAGTCAGCTTGCTGAGCACTCTGACTCATCTCACACACATTCATGCAGAGATTAGGCAATGCTGGCCTCAGTATTCTCCACTGTAGTTTCCTAAGCCAGTTGTATTGCATTAACTTATATGATTAAATTTTAAGAGATCTTACAATGGAGCTTGAAATATGAGCCTTTACATTGACAGGCATGCTGTGGGAGATCTGTATGTAATTTAAAAATGTCTAATGCACCTAAGTCCTTTGTATATTTTGGGGAATTCATTGTTATGTATTTGGATGGAAATTAAAATTCCCCTCATTTTCATGCATTTCATGGGACTATTACTACTTTTTTCTTGAAAGAATAAAGTGGTTATTTTTCTGTGATGTTAGTTGTGTACTAAGGGTGGACAAGTCTTTGTATTCTAAAAGTTAGATGTACAATTATTTTTCTCTGAAGTATTTACTGGATTGAGACTGATTTGCCCATATTCATTTTCTCCTGCTGAAGCACTTATTTCTGAACAGAGCAATATGACCTTGTCAGTTGAGAAGAACAGTGTTCAGCTTAGAATCTTTTAGAGCTTGTTGGCTCTGAAATTAAATTACATATTGTACGTGAGAGTATTGTTCTCACATACATTACAGAGGAAAAATTGGCAACAACAGTGATGCTTTTTATTTAAACTGACTTTGAAAATGTACTTCTGTCGTTATGGTGATCAGTAATGCTTCCACATGAAGTTTTACTTCAAGTCTTTTTTCTCAATTTCTCTGATAAAGTTATGGGAAGATATGATTTAGGGTTACATATTAAACAAAACAAAACCAACAAAACAGAACAAAAAAAAGCTAGCCTCATAGCTTGTTAATAAAGAAAGAATATACGAAAGTTAGCTTAAAAGGCAGGAAAGAAACATGGATCTTTAATATATTGATAAATTTTAAACCAGATATGTGGTACAGGGTCATTTGATTGAAATTATTGTGTGCTTGAAACTGACAATTCTGATAATTAAAAAAAAAAAAGATTTTAAAATCTCCATTTCTGTTGTGCAATTCTTTCACTGAATAAAACGCATGCTTGCTCAGGTTTAGAAAAGACAGGAGGGGAAGCTTATATAACTCTATCCTGAGGTCTGGTGCAAATATTGGGAATAGCATTGAGGAGAAAGGGACAGTTTTCCTGGATTTCTTTCATATTAAAGCTAGATATTAATATCTAGTTAAAATGTTCTCTGCTGAAGTAGTGCAACAAATAGGTTTTGACCTACTGTACATTTTTGGCCATCTGTGTTACCTGCAATTATGACAAATTCCATCAATCTGTGTCTATAAAACCAGATCTAAATTATTTTATCTTACAAGTTTGATTTGTCAATTTTCTTGTTCATATTCAAAATTGTATGACAAAATTAGGTTCTTTATTTTGTTGCATATACTGGAAATGCCAATTTTTTGTCTGTCTTTGGTAACCTTAAATCTGTATGGTAGAATGACAAGCAGTAATTTACTAAAATATATTAAAAAAAAAAAAGTGTTTTTGCTTCAGTGTATACTTAATATTGACCCACCGTATTTTTAAGGATGTAGCCTAGCACTTCAGGAAATAGATGGAAAGATGTCCACTACCATGGATATCGGATTGAGTGCTCATTTGAAAGGTGGCAAGTATCCAGCAACACCTGGAGTCCTTATATTTTGGAATACATATATCTGCTGCATATTTTGATGCAGAAATAAATCAATGCTCATTTAATGCTTGCTCCAAATTCTAACAAAGTTAATATAACAATGATATTGTCTTCAGTATTCTTTGAATGGGAACCTGGAGCACCAAATTTATCACAGAACCACACAGGGTGACTATGAATCTACTTTAGATTGGAGGCTCTTTTAAAATGCTAAAATGATCAAATTTTTGGAATGAAGCAGTAATTTCAGGCTTTAAGGGGTCAATACAGAGCGCAGCTAATTGCCAACTTTATTTTTGAAACGATTTGCTAAAATGAGCGTTTTACCTTTCCAAAGACAGTATCTCTAGTCCCACAAATGAAACCTCTTAAATGGCAGTTCCTCCATTTGCTGGTTTTCTTGCCATTGTTTTCTAGAAGATTTCTTGCAATTTTGTGAGGCTGAACTGAGCTCTATTGGATCAGTAATTATCTCATACAGAGGGAGTCAGTTTCATTTTCAGTGTAATTAGTGAATGACATCAAGAGTGCATGTAGTTTCCACCTAAAGCAAAAGAGATCAGGCGACACACCTGACCAGTTTTAGCCTTTCTTTGCCTCTGGCTCTGTGGAGCTGAGGGGAGTAAGAAAGGATATGACACACAAGAAAATGACAAGATTTACACTATTTCCTGTGTTTTGTCTCCTAGCAAGTGTCTCAGAATAAATGAGTATGTGTACCTCCTGCTAGTCTGTAAAATAGTCACTTGCTAAAGTTTAAAAGTCTCTTAATCACTATAGATTGTCTTAAGTAACTTGAAGGTAAGAAAAAGCTCCTATTTAAACAATATCAACAGCCAGATCTGACGTCTGTAGTGACCATGCAGTTCCAAGATTTCAAATTTCAGCTAGAAGTTCACAATCATCTGCCCACCTAACTCAAGACAATATATGAGCAATATGTGAGCATTTACCTACACACAAACACACATACACAGATACACACAAATAGAAAGGTGTATCTAAAATTCCAAAAATTGAATTAATAGATAATTAAAATCACAATTCTCTCTTTAATGCCAGTACGGGTAGATTGATAGTACTTTGAAATTAAATTCTCTCCTTTCCAGTTGAAACATAAAAGATGATGACACAGGCTCTAGTTAAGTTGTTTTGCTATAGCACTTCAAATATCCTGAAAGCTTGTTTGGAAGGAAATGTTAATTAGCATACTATAGATTTGCACTGAATCTGTGTGATTAGGACTGATAATCTGCACTTATTAAACATAAAATACTAGAACTGCCACTGCTATGGAAGTTATATTTCTACAAATGTCTCTCTAAAATCAATTCCCTATGGAAGACAAGTGCCTATAATAAAAAGGGATTATTTTTCTCCAGAAAGTCCCTTTATAATTTCTTCTAAACTCATACGTTACATGAGCATTTTATACAGGTTTAAGTATTTGTTTTTTCATATTTATTTCGTCCTTTTCACTCTTTGCACATTGTAGGCACATACTTTAAAGCATGTTTTTAAAGCTCGTTTGGTATCCTTCTGATACCATGCAGATTCCTCTCAGAAACTATAACATTTCTTAGGAAAAATGTGAGTAAGGGGAAAATCAAGAAAGCCTAAAAGATTCTGGTGTCAATATGATATGACTTTAGTCTCCCTCTTGGTAGCAGTCCTTCTTTTACTGTTCTTACATACCTCCCCGTCTTTACAGCTGGAAATATAATTTCATTGCCATATTTGTGTTAAAGGTGATAGTAAAAATATGGACTAGGGAAGCATGTGCTATATCTACTTGATTCGGCAAAGAAAACAACTTACATGAATAAATGTACATCTTAAGGCAGGGATGCCATAGATGAAGGGGAAAACTAATATAAAGATTTCTGTTTACTATAATTCAAGAGCTTGTTAGTTTAATTTCAAATTAAATAAAATTTATTTTAAGTGTGTGAGGGATTACTGTTATTCTTTGACGATCTTGCTGTACAGAGGAGGTGTAGCCAGTGACTCCATCAATCTCTGACCAACTCATTATCCTATCACACAAGAGCTGCTCTCAGTGTTAGGATAAGTCCGGATCCTGAAACAGAGATGCTGTCACAAATAGTCCTACTTGAAGGAGCAAGATGAATCATAGGAAAGTTTACTCCTGCAGCACCTATAAAAGCTGGGGAAAAATGTCTGTTATCAATGGCCCTTTTGTTGATTCTCTAAAGGGTCAGTCCTGTTGAGAGAGGCTTAACCCCAAAACCATGAATTTTTGATATCAGAGAGAGAGTTTTATTTCTTTTAGGCAGGTAGTGTATAACAAAATGTTTCAGGATCACCAGCACACCTACCTTGTTTTGGTAGGTGGCTTTAACCTACCAGAACTACTACTACTAGGTACTTAATACAGTAGAAGAGCAGTCCAGGAAGTTCTTAGAGTATGTGTAGGACAACTTTTTGTGGCAGCTGGTGAGTGAGCCCACCAGGGGAGGGACTATGTTAGACCTGTTGTTTGCAAATAGAGATGGGCTGGTGGGAGATGTGGTGGTTGGAGGCCAACTGGGGCAGTGATCATGAAATTATAGAGTTCTCAATATTTGGTGAAATCAGAAGGAGCATCAATAAGAATTTTACACTGGACTGCTGGAGGACTGTGTTTAATTTGGTCTATTTAGAAGACTTATTCAGAGATTTCCTTGGGAATCAGACCTTAAAAAAAAAAAGGAGTCCAGGAAAGCTGGACGTGCTTCAAAACAGAGATCTTGAGGGCACAGAAACAGACTGTCCCTGTGTGCTGAAAGATGAGTCAACAAGACAAACATCCATGGGTAATGAAATTTTGAAAGAACTTAGGAATAAAAAAAGGAT
>VXBB01013629.1:40406-56251 GCA_013399915.1 Illadopsis cleaveri | reverse complement strand
CTTTCCTTTCCTTTCCTTTCCTTTCCTTTCCTTTCCTTTCCTTTCCTTTCCTTTCCTTTCCTTTCCTTTCCTTTCCCTTTCCCTTTCCCTTTCCCTTTCCCTTTCCCTTTCCCTTCCTTCTCCTTCTCCTTCTCCTTCTCCCTTGGTAAAAACAGTAAAAATAAGAGAAATCAGAAAAGCAGATGAGAAGGTGTAGAACTGTCAAAGGCAGATTTTGCTGACCTATGGAGGTGTCCAGAAATATTCCCCAATTCCTGAAGAACCTCCAGGTTCCCAGCTCTGAGATGTCTCCAGACAAGCAGGAGTGAATGATCATCCACAAGAAGCAGATTTCGTGGTCAGGATTAGCTTTTGGCCAAAGAAAAAGTGATAAAAGTTACAGAGGACCTGTCAGTTGCAGGGCTTTGAACATTCAGTGAAAACAAAGATTAGCTAAGAGCTCAGCCCACAGTTTGCAGCCTGTTTTTGCTGCCCTGTCCTTGGCATATCTGCAGACAGGTGAGGATTGCTGCACCTCGCTGGGAGCTGCAGGTAGAGCTGGGCAGCACAGGAATTCCATCCCCAGCAGCTTTGGGGAGAAAATGAGAGCAGCCAAAAAGAATGTGGGAAAAATTCACCCATTCAAGCAAAGAGATTTTATTTTTTTAAGGTAGTATTTCCTATTCCTTTGACCCAAGGGATGCTCTGAACATCCCTGTTTAATACCCACTGGATCCAGATGATGTCAGCTCATCTCACCTGGATGCAGGCACGAGTCAGGGTGTTCCTCTCCTTCCCTGTCCAGCTCCTTCTGGACAGAACAAGAGGACACAGTCTCAAGCTGCGTCAAGGGAAATATAGGCTGGATATTAGGAAAAAGTTTTTCACAGAAACAGTGGTAAAGTACTGGAATGGTTTGCCCAGGGAGGTGGCGGAGTCACCATCCCTGGATGTGTTTAAAAAGAGACTGGATGTGGCACTGGGTGCCGTAATCGAGTTGAGGTGTTGGAGCATGGGTTGGACTCGATGATCTTGAAGGTCTCTTCCAACCTGGAAATTCTGTGATTCTGTGATTCTGTGTTTCTCCCATTCCCAGCAAAAGCAGGAAAATCCTGTTGTCCTGTCTGGTGAACCCTGATTACTTCCTGTGAATGTTCCAGCCAACCGTGGTATGTTGGCCCCAGTAGAACATGAGAGGTTTTTCTGGAACACTTCTTGGGGATCAAACCCCACTCACATTTTTCCCCCCAGGTGATATCCTTCCCTCGGGTGAGGGTGTTAAACCAGCAGCACCAGTGGCACAATGAAAGGACCTGTTATTCCCCAGTGCAAGGAGGTTTTCCCATTCTTCACCAGGAGCAGAAAACCCTCCAAACTTATTAGGAATCATACAAAGCAGGATTTATATGCAGCCGAGATTGATGAGCCATGTCATGCTACATTTTTAAAAAAATCCCAAAGCAGTCCACACCCAGCACAAATCAGGGGAATAAAGGCTTTTAACAGACAGTCTGTGAACTCTTTTAAAAAATATTCCATCCTGCCTGCACAAAAGGTTGGTGAGGAATTTACAAAACGTCCTAATCCCCCCCTAATCCTTTAAAACGCCGAGCTGTGATCACCAGGGCTGTTTGGTGATTATGTGTCTTCAAGAGCTTGTTTGGATACTCATTTAAGAGATCCCAACTCACTCTTGTCATAGAAAGCCAACGTGGCTGGATGTGTTTTTGTTGCACATTCTTCTGCAAAAAAAAAACCCCGAGGTCTGCTTGGAAAGGAAAGGCACCCCCACCCCGTGGCACTGTCACAGCTTTTGGGGACATCCAGAGCTCTTCTCCACGGATGAGGTCATGGAGTTCAAGTTCATGGAGGATGCAAGTGGAGAATGCTCCTCTCCTTCCTCTCACCCTCAGCTTCCTCTTCCTTGCACAATTGGGAGAGCAACGGCTCATCTCATTTAAAAAAATATATTTTAATAAAACTCTTGAAATATTTAAAAAAAAATCTCAAGACCTACCCAGAAGAAGCTCCAGAGAAGGCACACAGTGTGTTATTCCACTGCTGGTGCCTTCAGCAAGCTCTGAATGGAGACTTGGGCTGGTTGAAGTTGTGTGTGATATTTCTGCGTGCACAGATAACCAGGGCAGAGCCGACTCTTAACTGCTCATATGTGTTTAATTAGAGTTGCATTTTTAATCCTTTTAATTTGTATCTCTTTCTTAATAACCTCAGCTTGGCAAGGGTTGAAAAGGAACAAGGGTCATTTGAATATTGGGTAAAACTTGGTAACAGCTGAGCAGATTGTTTGGCAAAAATGTTTCAGAATGTTCTTTAAAGACTGTGGGTAACAGTCGTAGCTAAGCCGAGGTTTGCATCCTTTGGGAATTAATTTCAGAGCAGTTTAATAAAAATACTCTGGAGCTCAATATATCATCGAAGGCATGGGATGTTTATCAAGGGTTATTTGCCTGTAATCTCCAGGCAGGTAAGAGCACAGCAACATGGATTTTTGCAGCACAGTTCTGAAATCTCAATGCAATCACGCTATAAATTCATATTTAACTTCTGCACCGAAGGAGAAAAAGTCATTGCAATCCCTGCTGATGAAAGGAAACATGCTCAGAGGTTAAAAATCCTATGGGAATGCTCCAAGCTGAATGAGTGAAAACGGTTTCAATAATCTCTAAGTCTTGAACCTGATGGGGAGGAATAAACACATTTCACAAGCACTTGCTCCTTTGCTTCAGATAAATCTGAAATTTCATCTCAGAAAATAAAAAAACCAAACAAACAAACCAAACCCCTCTCATTAAATACAGAATAACCTGAAAAGAACAGATAAAATCAGCAAATACAGTTGCAAATGTTACCGTGAATTTTACCCAATTTACTGCGGATGGATCTCAGCCTCTGAGACAGACCAGACTCCTCAGACGAGGGATTTCTGCTTTAGAAGAAACGAGGCAAAGAGATCATGTAAAGAGATCATGCTAAACCCCAGTGACTTTCAGAGTGACACTGTGGCTGGTTTATTATGGCATAATCTCCTTCTTGGCAGCTTTGCTGCACCATTAAAATCCAACATTTTGGTGTAAAAAATGACCACTCTGGGCAGTGGCTGTGCCCTTCCAATGCACACACAGGGATTTGCTGGTTTGCTGTTGCTGGCTGGGTGCTGATAGAGGCCAGTTCCCAGCATGTTCCACTTTGGGAATCTCCAGCCTCTTCCTCAGTACACAGTGAATAAAAGTTTATTTTTCTTTGCTATCACACACAGCTTGTTTGGAAAAGGCCCATGAAGCCCTGAG
Source organism: Illadopsis cleaveri (assembly GCA_013399915.1). NCBI lineage: Eukaryota > Metazoa > Chordata > Aves > Passeriformes > Timaliidae > Illadopsis > Illadopsis cleaveri. Next base: position 52,964 of record VXBB01013629.1, on the reverse strand, counting down.
CTGCTGTAGCTGGCTGCAAAGTGGAGATTTCAAACAAGGCCAAGTGTTAAAGCAAGAGCTTAATTTGTGCTCTGGCAAAAAGCAGCATCCTTATCCTCAGGACAACTCTCACCCAGGCAGCAGCACTACAAGCTCACAACCAACCTCATTTTCCATCTGTGAAGATGTAAGGAAATAGGAAATAGCTCACAGCCAATCCCCCAGCCCAAGCTGCTGCACCAAAACTGGTCAGCTCTCCTTCAGGAGCTCCAATCCAGCAGGAATTCCCATTCCAGCTGCAGAAGGATCCCTGCTCCATTCAGCAGGAATTCCCATTCCAGCTGCAGAAGGATCCCTGCTCCTCTCAGCCAGCATTCCTTCCCCTGTAGGAGCCCATGCCTCCACTCCAGTTCAATAGAAAGGCAAGTCCCTGCACGAAACTCGTTGCAGCTGTTGCATATCTGCATGGAAAGATCTCCAGCAGTCGTGTGAGCAGCGAGTCTGCCCTGCTTTGATTTGCTCTGACTGCTCCAGTTTTGCCCCAGATTGTTGTGGCCACGCAGCTCTGGGATGTTTTGAAATCAATAATCATTGCTCTGGTCAAGCCACTTGCTCAACTCTGCTCTGTGTCTGTGCTGGCTGTCTCTGAGGGGATGTCTCATGCTGGGGGTTATGTGATGCTTCCCAGAAGGCACCAGAGTTCTCAGAGAAAATTTTATATAGTTTTCATAATTCCTTGTGTTCACGCCATCACTCGTTTGTTTTCGTATGGAGCATTTTCTGACTGGGAAAAAAGGACAATCCCTGTGAGGGTGACACGCCACCAGCCCAGCAGAGCAGGCAGAATCCACCCCAGCAGCGAGGGCTGAGTGGGAGCAGAGTGTTTTATACCACCCTGCCAGGACAAACTCACTGCTGTGACACTGGGAGTTCAGCTGTCGAGGAGAACCTCGGGTCAAAGAGGTGGATTTTCACATTTTCACCCCAGACTGCTCCTGGCCCAAAGGATGTCCTCCCTTGGGAGGTGACATGCTGCTATCTGAGGTCCTCGTGTTGGGGTACAAGGTGAAGTCTGGCAGACACAAAACGAGCCCTTGGCACGTGCAGGGGGCTCAGAGGGGTGTCCTGCCTTGCTGTGTGTGTGTGTGGGGAGAGTTTGTTTGGTGCTGCTGGGGTGAGACAGCAAAGGATTCCATTGTTGGGGCTGTCTGAAGGGGAGCAGGTATCTCCAGCACTGCTGCAGGTGGATTCCCAAGGGAAGGATGCAGAGCAAAGGAAAACTGAGAGCTGCAAGGCTGCCCTCCACCATGCTGGGGTCAGCACCTGCCCCGTGCCCTTTCTGCACCTCCAAAATGCTGCAGCTCCCCACCCCTGTCAGGGATACAAACTCTGGGAATCCCTACCTGCCTTGAGTTCCCTTCTGTCAATGATTTTTAGGCTGATGTTGAAGGCAACACCATCAGCTACAGCTCAGTGAGGGAGGAAACAGGAGGGGCTGGCATCGATGGACTCACCCAGCCAGCAGTGCCACACCACTGGCTTTTCTCAGTGTTTCAGGTGTTTTATTAAACCACCTCTGCTTGCCCAGGCCTCAAACACCAAAGGAAGACTGAAGCAAAATTGAGCAGCCTGTTCCAAGCAACACAAGGAACGTGACAAGAGCAGAGAAAACGCCACCCTGATCCACGGCCTGGGACTCTCCTCCCCTGCCAACCTCATGAGCAGCCAGATCGTTGTGCCATCTTCTCCCCAAATCCTGCCCTGCCTTTGATATGTTAATCCTGCGTGAGGCAAATTCTCTCCCATTAGAATAAAGTCCATTCTGCTCTCCCTGCAATCTGCATGATCCAGTTCAAAGTTAAATTAAAAAAAAAAACAACAAACCCCAACCTGTGTGAATGTTGCAATGGCATGATGAAATCTGTAAATCTATTTTTAATGTCTTAATGCTGCTCTAGTCGAATGAGGCTGCATGGCATTTGCTTTGCACTTTTTTTTGGATTCTCATGCACTCATTAAATATTCACTCTGCAGCCTTTGCATTTCCAGTACTGCAGGACCCTAAAATAGAAGACAAGATTTCTTTCCCTCTTTTGTTTCCGAAATTCCAACTTGACTCCAGGATCTCTCCAAATCAAATGTGAATGCACTAAACACTGCAAGGAGAAAATGTTTCAAATTAATACAGATGCCAGAAATAGGAAAATAGGATTTAAATCCCAAACACGCAGCTATTTGAGCTGTTTTTAGGAAGTGACAGAGCAAAATATTTGATGTCATTTCAAATTTAAGATATTTGCAATGTTAATTCTCTGAGTAGCTTGCTTTTATTAAGAAAATATTTGAACATTGCTGGAAAGATTCTCCCAAATCATCATCATCATCTTACAGAACATTTCTTGGGGGAGTAGTTTGTGCTTTTTGTTCTGATCTGGGATGGAAGCAAGCTCTGAAAGACTGGAATTTTCTGTGTAACAAACCCTTCATTTTCTGACCAAATTCTCTTTGAAAAATCAGTGTATGAAGCAGTCAAATAAATCCTGCTGTTGTCACTGGGGACTCATCCCATGAAAAGTCGGGCACTGCCTCTCCCTCTTTATCACTGTTAATATTCCCCCAGTCACAATTGCCACGAATCCCTCGATATTAATAATATACAAATTTCACATGGATGGGAACAGCCGAGAAAACAGGAAAGGGCGGCAGCGACCATCGATTTATCCCGAAATCCCGGATTTCCCGGGGCGGACAGCCCAGCAAGGCTCTGCGGCAGGAGACACAGAAGGGACCCCGCGGATGCTGCGACATCACCGATGTCACACGGACCCGCAGGGCCCCGGGCACGTCCCGGAGGTGGCAGAAAGGGAAGTTTTAGCACCGCTCTGCATACCCGAGACTTTGATTAGGCTGGGAAAGGGCGATGGTTTCCAGCGCGCCCGGCGGGTTTGGGGCACTTGGGGCAGCAAAGGGTCCTTTGGAAGGGTCGGAGCTGGGATTGGGGTTTGTCTGCGGGGAAGCGCTCGCTCTGTGCCCTCCCTGTTTCCCCCTCTGTCCTCCCTGTCCCCTCTGTCCCCTCCTGTTCTCTGTCTCCTCCTGTCTGTCCCCCCTGTCCCCTCCTGTCCCTCTGTCCCCTCTGTCCCCTTTGTCCCTCCCTGTCCCCTCCTGCCCCCAGCGCGGGGCGCTCCCGGCCCTGCCGTGCCCGGGCCGCTGCCGCCCCCTCGTGGCCGCCCGCCGGAAGCGCAGCCCGGCCTCAGGCCGCGCGCATTTGGCTCCAAATTCCTCCAATAAAACAAAATAAACCCAAAAAAGTCTTTAAGAGGCTCAGTCCAGCCCCGTGCCCCGGCCCACATCCCTTGGGAACCGCTGAATTTCACAGTGTTTTCGGGATGCTCCAGGCCCCGCTCCCCGCATTCCCCAGGTGAATCCCCAGGAGCGCACTTCACTCATTTACAGCTGCTCGTTCGCAGGGAGTTGGGGGAAAAGGCGTGTGGGGCACTGAAACTTCGCCTATTCTGTGAAATTCTACCTTTTTTTTGGCGGATTTTGCCCACCGGAGAGCCGGCTGGAGGTGTCCATGGAGCCTCCGCGCTGCATCCAGTGGGACCGGAGAGCTGGGAAAGGTTTAATGATTCCTTAAGGAATGGGAACATGCAAACCAAATGAGCTTGGAGTGGCTTAAATCTCAATGGGGGAGTAAATGGCTGCAGCTTAAAGAGATCCAAGCAGGCCAGCCCGGCTCGCTGCTGACAGCAATTCAAATGCGAGCAGATTGGGTGGCACTGAATTAAACAACAGCGCTTGTTCAAATATTAGGAGAGACAAGGGGGGAAAAAAAAGCTCTTGGAGAAACAAATCCTGCTGTGCTGGATGAGCTCCACAGACTGACTAATCCGGGCTTCTGTCCGAGGAGTCACCACTGCCAAATACCTGAGGGAGGTGCGAGGTGTGGACACCTCCTCATCTGCCCCGGGACACAGGGGTGTCCATGGTTTAGGGCAACACGACAAATTTATAAAAACTGGGTAGTCTAAAGTGAAAGATCAGAGCTCAGCTTCATCCAATGCAGTTTTAATGGCCGAGTTTTCAATTTTGTTAATACAGTTTATTGGTCCCAGTCAGATCTCAGCAGGGGAGAGGGGCAAAGGCTCACAGGACAGCTCTGGGCTCTCTAAAAATCCATGTAGTGCCATTGGGAATGCCGTGTTCTGGTTGGGACCGGCAGCTGGAGCAGCCAGGGAGGGAGCTGGGAGGTGGCACCGGCCGTGCAGGGCAATCCACGGGGTGAGAGGAGCATTTGCAGCTATTGTGGTTGGCCTGGCCAGCTCTAATAATCATTGCCATTCATAAGCATGAAAGAGTCAAGTATTCTCACCCCCCCTCACCGCTGCCATTTGAAAAGTATCTGACCTAATTATTACTATCCCTGTTGTGTAAATTCAGCACTTTGTCAGGCTGAATAAATGTACATTAGCCTTAACACGAGTGAAACAAGTTTAAACAATGAAGGCAGCTTTGTAAAGCTCCCTCGCTTTTTAACTTATTTGACACCACACTAAAGGGCCCATTTAGACTAAAGTGTTCAGCACATTTTGGGACCCATTAAATGCCCAGGTTGAGACTAGATATTCCCCTTTTTCTTTTTTTAATTTGTCCTCCCTAGTTGCTAAAGTCAGCAGAATTGAGCAATAAGCTGCTTTGCATTTCTTTAGCTTTGTAGGCAAGTTGCAGAAAGAAAAGCTACACCCATCCCGGCCAGCACAGCAGCCCTGCCAAGGCAGGGCAAACCTCACTTATCACTGAGACCAAGGCATTCCTTGGAATTAGTTTTAATTTTTAAAAAAAAGCCTTTAATTAAAAATTAAAAAAAAAAAAAAAAGCCAACAAAAAAACCATACAAAACAAAAGAGGAAACTCACGGCACAAAAATGTTAGGAAAACTTACACTGTCAAATTGTTTCTATTTTAGGCTCACAACATAGAATTTAGAGTCAGGTCAGCCTTTCATAGAATTATGGAATTATTATGGTTGGAAAAGAGCTCCAGGATCATCAAGCTGTGACTGATCCTCACCCTGTCCCCAGCCCAGAGCACTCAGTGCCACCTCCAGGAACTCCTGGGACACCTCCAGGGATGGGGATTTCAAACCTCCCTGGGCAGTTCCAAGGCCTGAGCACCTTTTCTATGGAGAAATTCCTCCTGATCGAGGAGTGACAAACTCCCAAGTCTATCCTGACTCCAAGCTGTTGTCACATTCAGGACATGACCTGGAAGAAAGAGAACATTTTTGAAGGAGAAAATTTACCCTGCCTTGGCTGCAGGACAAATGCAGATCAGCTCCAAAAGAGCAAAAGGGGCTGAAAAACCAGAGCATCATCACCCTCATCATTCCCTGTTCCCTGCCCTCCTCCATCATGGAGGAAATTTCGGAAAGCAGCAGAAAGAAAGAGGCAAATGAGAGGAAACAAGGGAAAAACTGGCTGGAGAAAGCAGCAGTGAAGTCAGAACTGAACACTTCTGCCAGGGGAAGGGGCTGCTGTTCAGCAGTGAGCCCCTGACTTTTGAGAGAACCTCTCACAGACACCACACAGAGGTTGGGTTTTGTTGGATGCGTCACAAAGAGCTGGCAGGGAAACATTTTCAAAAGAGAATTTCATTTTACTCCAAGCCATCACGAAACCGGTTCTTGCCCAAATGAGATCTGTGGTCAGTCTGTAAATTGAATTCTATCACTGACCTGTAAGAGATACTTGAATCCACATGAAGTTCAGGGCTTGACAAAGCCACAACCCCGACACTGGCAGCAGCACCTCCCCAGGATCTGGGCTCTTGGATGGATATCTAGATTAAAATCCTGGTTTACAGGCAGAGCTGGGTGTGGATTCCATCCCTCTTACTCATTTTGAAGCTTGGTTAAGTTTGAAGCTCAGAAAGAAAACCCAACTCAATTATAATTTCTAGCTGTCAGGAAGGAATTCTATCAGCTCCATCCTCCAGAAGGAAACCCACACTGTCTAGCAGTAATCAGTTCCATTTGTGACCCTCCCAACAAAACCCTTTTTGTCTGTGATTTGTATTCAGCTTAGGACACGCTGATTTCAGACCCTCTGTGGATTTTAATGTCTAAACAGCCTTTTTATTTTTAAATGCAAGCAAGAAACTATTTGGCAGGGTCTGAATCTGAAGCAAGATCTCCCAGCTGCACTGAGGTCTGGGCTCACAGCGAGGCAGGACACTCACAGACAGCTCTGTTCACTTCAGCTAAGAATAGGACATCAGTGAGAAATATTTTAATCTAACAAACATCATGTTTTGAAGGGAACTTTCAGCTTTTTCAGCCAATTTGAGTGGCATGTGATGATCTCATGGTGTGGCAGCTGGAGAACAAACGAAGCTGCAGCTCTGAGCAGTGACAATGGGCTGAGCTCTGCTGGGTCTGGCTGTGGGAACTCCCTCAACTTTTGGGATTCAGAGGCACCAGAGTGGAAATGAACCTGTGCCATGGCAGCCAGGCAGCTCCAGGCTGCTGATTCAGGTCACTGAACCTTCCAGCCCCTTTCCACTCGTGCACACCTGGGCCAGGTTTCACCACCAGTGTGTGAAGGAATTTGCTGCAGTTCACTTCAGCCCCCAGTTTTCACATAAAAAAGAAAAAAAAAGCCCCCAATTATACAACTGGCACTAATTGGATCCTTTTTTTTGAGCTTTTCAGAAGAGAGGTCGAGGCTTGAACAGCATGGAAACAAAACTGTGCCATGAATTCCTCAAAACAGCCCCATGGATGTCATGCTGCAAGAGACTCAAAAAATACAGATTTCACATTCTAACCACTTCTGCAGTTTTCAACTTTCACCAGCATTCAAATTCACCTCCATTAAAAGAAAATTAAATTGCCCTCTCCAACAAAAAGCAAACCACAACAAAGCAAACATCCTCCAGCAAAGCAAACTATTCCCTGGAATCCATTAAAAATTGCCAAGTCAACGTTGCAGCGCTGCCAACAGCACAAGTGGCACTTTGGGCTCCTGTTTGCCACCAGCTGTGGCAGGAACTGCAACACAGGCCAGAAATATTTCATATTTCAACCATATTTCACATGCCAATGGTATATCACATTCCTTCAGAGCTGGAGTTCTGTGAAGGGAAGGAAAAGCCCCCACTGAAAACACTTCCATGGACCATCAGTGTTTTAGGAGTTCTGTCCCCCACGTGGGGATGGTGGAATATTGGACACGACTCTGCAAAAAGGCAGAGCAGGAAATGATGAACACAAGGAAGAATTAGCCAGGAATTTGTTTTAATAGATGAGCAGATCAGGAAAAAAAAAGGAGTCACTATTATGGCCCAGTGGGCAGGAAAACTTGGGACCAACAGCTTGGACTCTTCCTGATTTATCACTAACAAAGACAGGTAAAACTGAATATTGTGTTTCTCTGTGGGTTTTTTTTTAGCAAAGTGTTAATTAAATCAAGAGCATTAAATTAATTCCCTTTAGGATTTATAACTGCTGTAAGTAGGAGAAAAGTGCAGACCCGTAAAACACAATAGGATTTTACCATGTATTGTCAAACAGAATTAAACTGTAAATAAAAGCCCTACTGTGGGACACCTTCAGTGCAGAAATTTCATTATCTGTAAGCAACAAATAATAAAGGATCATAATGAAAAGAATACAGAGCAAGGAGAACAAAGCTGATCCCCAGCCACACACAAAAAATGTGCCTGGATGTTTTCTGGAAGCCGCAGCAAACCTTAAAGTGAGATGTGCTCACATCTCTGGAAAACAAAAAAAATTCTTACCACCACATAAATTCTACAGCAAGCCAATTTTTAATTATACCTATCAAAATAATAATAAAATCCCAGCAGTTTCATTCAAGCTGCTTGAATCACTGAGACCACCAATGCAAATACCAACACAGCATTTTGAATCTCCAGGTAACCAATTACAAATGGGGACACTTTTAAAAAGAAATGACAAGGGTAATTAATCATTTTCACACACAAAGGTAACAAGGGAACATCATGTAGTGGTTTTCAAATGCTTTCTGCATTTCTGTTCTGCTTAGTTTGTGCCAAGATGAGAAAAGCAGATTTCAATTTTAAAAGAGGGAGAGAGGAAAGTGAAAAAAAAAAAACTTCCAGCCTTCCCTCTGGTCATTCCATGTGGGTATTATGGGATTCAAATATTAACAAATATTATTCTGCTGTTAAAAACAGGCTACAACAATATGGACAAGAATGTTGCACACACATTTTCATGGCTGTGCTCTCGTCTGCTCTGCCAAAAGGTAAATGATTTGAAAATATCTGCAGGATCTTTTAGAAATATATAGTTCTACAGAGTTAGCTTGACAAAAAAAAAAGCATTATTTCTCTTTTTGCTGTCAGGGAGTTACAGAGGGTTTGAATTCTGTAGTAATACACTGAAAATTGTAATTACAGCGGTGGCACAAATCAACAGAGGAGGAGAGCAGGAACTTCTCCCTCCCTCCTCCTCCTCCTGAGGACACTGAGGATGACAATATCCAACTGGGAAGAGAAAAGCAGAATTTTTGTGCAAAAATTCCAACATTTCACAATGAAATCTGCTGCTACAGATTCTTGCTGCTCTGCTTCTTACTTAACAGAAGCTGCCCCAGGTTCAGCAGCTCTGAAGAGGTTTATAAGCAACTTACAAACTGAGGGATTCCAGCCAGGATGAGATCAGCACAGAAGTTCTGTATCAGAGCTGGACAGAGAGAGCCCTGGGTGCTGCACTCAGGCTCCTCATTGTTTCAGAAATAGTAAGCTGTGTGAGTAACCCAGTTGGAACACTCCTCCTTGGAACGTTTTGCTGAGCTGTGAGTTGTAAAAATCGATTTGTAAGCCTCAGACTTGTCCTCGCTGTCTGCAATGGATCTCTTGGTGCTGCTGGAAGCTTTATTGACTTTTCCTGGGGCTGATGGTGGGTTTCCATTCTCTGAGGGGGAAAAAGGAATAGAATGAAGCATGACAAGGTATTTAAATAAAGATGAAAACAATGTTTAAAAATTAAAATGTATACGTTTTTCAGCTCTCTCATAAATACCTCCCATAACTGGACTCGCCAGCTTTTAGAAATCACACTCAAAACACATTTAGGAAACTTGAGAGAGGAATTCTGCCAATCTCTTGCACTGCAATTCAATACTGAAAACATTTATTCCTCCAAGTGAAAAATGGCTCTTGAGCAACATGGGAGTCCCCAGCAGCCTGAAGTGTTGTTCAGAAATCAGCTCTCAAATGCCAGAGGCTGAACTTGTGCCACACCTTTCCCCAGGGAACCCCCTCTGTTCCCTTGATTTTTTGCAATTTTCTGACCAACAACAATAGTCTGCATAATTTTATATCTGCAGTGAGGAAATGCCCATCCTCTGTTTCTGATATCATTTTTAATTCTCACAGAATTGGGTGTGCAACCCCAAATCCTCACAGATTTGGGTGTGTAACCCCAAATCCTCACAGAATTGGGTGTATAACCCTAAATCCTCATAGAACTGGGTGTATAACCCCAAATCCTCATAGAATTGGGTTTGTCATCCCAAATCCTCACAGAATTGGGTGTGCAACCCCAAATCCTCACAGAATTGGATGTGCAACCCCAAATCCTCACAGAATTGGGTGTGCAACCCCAAATCCTCATAGAACTGAGTGGGCAACCCCAAAATCCTCACAGAACTGGGTGTGTAACCCCAAATCCTCACAGAACTGGGAGTGTAACACCAAACCCTCACAGAATTGGATGTGTCATCCCAAATCCTCATAAAATTTGGTGTGTAACTCCAAATCCCCACAGAACTGGGTGAGCAACCCCAAAATCCTGACAGAATTTGGTGTGCAACCCCAAGTCTTTGTCGAACTGTGTGTGCAACCCCAAATTCTCACAGAACTGGGTGTGCCACCCCAAATCCTCACAGAATTGGGTGTGTCATCCCAAATCTTCACAAAACTCTGTGTGTAACCCCAAACCCTCACAGAATTGGATGTGTCATCCCAAATCCTCATAAAATTTGGTGTGTAACTCCAAATCCCCACAGAACTGGGTGAGCAACCCCAAAATCCTGACAGAATTTGGTGTGCAACCCCAAGTCTTTGTCGAACTGTGTGTGCAACCCCAAATTCTCACAGAACTGGGTGTGCCACCCCAAATCCTCACAGAATTGGGTGTGACATCCCAAATTCTCACAGAATTGGGTGTGTAACCCCAAATCTTGACAGAATTTGGTGTGCCATCCCAAATCCTCACAAAATTCTGTGTGCAACCCCAAATCCTGACAGAATTGGCTGTGCAACCCCAAATCCTCACAGATCTGGGTGCATAACCCCAACACGAACATTTTAAAAAGTAACTTTTTTTTTCTTTTACACTCTCAGAAAATAAAAAAAATCATTAATATTATTAGAATTATGAGGTTGCTCAACATCCAGGAGCAATTCTCCTCATCTGGGATGAAATCTTTTTAGAAGCCTCTCCTGTATCAAAGCAGACAGTAGAGGGCAGGTCAGGCATTGCTGATGGAATTTCAGCTTCTCCCAGTTTATCTACTGTTCATCATTCTCAGATCCTTCAAATTATTCTGATTTTTTGAAGTACAGGATTTAATTCTTCCCACAGAAACCTCAGAATGACCTTAAAAATGTCCCCATTCTGTTTGAAAATATCAGTCTGGGGACATTAAACAGCAGAATAAATATTAAATAAAGACAAGGCACCATTCTTTGCATTTAAGGGCTGCCAAGTTTACACAAAGCTTCAAGGCTGCTGTAGGTTCATCAGTGCATCCTGAAGTTCTATTCCAGTGTTCCCAAGGACACCCAGCAAATTAGCAGGTAAACCAGACGATTAAAAGTTAAATAATCAGGGGTTTTTTTAACAAAATTAATCCTAACAAAGTGCCATAACAGAGTTTTTGGTCAACTGTACATCAAGAAACTGCAAATTCTCCTCCACTACCTCACAGCCAGGAAAGGAGATACACCAACCTCATGGCTGTGAAAATAAGAATCTCTAATCTCATTAAATCAGGTTCCCAATTTAAGGCAATATTAGAATGACACAAACAAATCTGGTCTCATTTGTCATGTTAGGATTAACCACCAACCTGAACTTTTGGTGAAGATAATCTGCCTGTTTTCCCCAGAGCTGGAATTGACACAATCCTTTCCATTCTTAGCTTTTGAAGGACCTGGAGAATCTAAAAAAAAAAAATAAAAAAATAAAAAAAAGAAATCAAAAAAAACCAAAATGAAATCCTGCCAGCTTCAAGACTCCAAGGCTCAGAAGGTGACAGAGTTTGGAGCTGTGTTACCTGCAGAGGGCTCTTGCTGAGAAGCTGCAGCTGCTGCTGTCTTGCCTTTCTTTGATTTCTGAAACAACACAAGCAGAAATCTGGTGAGAGACTGAAAGGAGATAAAATTCCCAACTCCTGTTTGACAGACACACAATTGAACTCAGTGCATTTTTATTTCTTATTTTTTACCCAGTAGAACTCTTCCTTCCACATTTTTTCTATTATTTCTACATGGAAAAAATAGTAATCTTGAGAACCCTGCAGTTACATTAAAGAAAACTGTGCAGGACAAAATTGGATTTGTCTGGAATTAATATTTTGGTTTGCATACTTTGAAAGGGGGGTGTGTTATTATCATTCACTGATAATCTGAACCCACACAGCAGGACAGTAAATTGTACATCAATAAGACACAATTAATTGCAATCAATAAGGATGTTTTTCAATAAAAATTTGAGAAGAATCTGGAATCTTGTATCCACTGTATTTTGTTTAGTCCATAAAAAAATCCCTCCTGGGTACTTGTCAATAACTGGACCCTCTGCAGGACTGCTTGGGAAGAATAGATGCAAATAGTTCAACTAAATTTTTAAAAAGTATCTGTGCAGCAGATTTTCCAAATTAATTTATGTCTGTACAGATTAAAAAAAAAAAAAACAACACAGAAAAACCAAGAAGAATCCCATTACTGGCTTTGATTACCTAAAAAAGAAAGAGGTATTAGACCAGTAACTAGCATTATTCTCTCTGGATACATTCTGAATATGTTTTAAAACAGCTGCACGAACTCGAAGAAAATAAATACATTTAATTCTGTTCTAAAGCTCAGGAGAACTCTGCTGTGAAGCAAAGGGTCAATGCTGGAGGGGAAAACACCACAGCAAACGTTGTTGCCAGGCTGAGCCCAGGAGGGGGTGGCAGAGGATCAGGGCTCTGCCTCTCCTGCTGCCGCATCCAGGGAATTTTGGGGTGGGAAGGACCTTAAACCTCATCCCATTCCAACCCTCCCATGGTCCTTCCAGAGGTCCTGTCCAACCTGGAAAACCTCACTGCAGGGGATTTCCAGCTTGTGTTAGGGGTGGATTTCCAAAGAAAAGTCATTTCCCAGGTGTTTATAACTCTAGGGATGCAGAAATTCACTTGGCATGATATAGATTAGAGAGAGATTTCAGTAAGGGCTCGCTGACAGCTGAGCTGGAATCAGTTTTTATTCTGGCCCCAGCTGCATCTTCCTGAAGTTTTGTCTTGTGGTGATTAAAAATAGGAGTTT
>VXBB01013629.1:19185-36507 GCA_013399915.1 Illadopsis cleaveri | reverse complement strand
TTTTTTTTTTTTTTTTTCCCCTTTTGGGTTTGTGGTTTTTTTGTGTTTGTTTGTTTGTTTTGGGTTGTTTTTGTTTTTTGTTTTGTTTCTTTTTTTTGGTTATTTTGGTAAATGCAGAAGCTTTCTGCTAATCTGCAAGATTAATTTATAATCCTGCCCCTGCCATTACTCCTCTTTTTCTAAACAAAGGTTTAGAAAGGTTACTCCTGTATTTGCAGTAGGAATTAAGCAAATGGAAGGGCACATGGGCAGGACTTTGCTCAAGTGCTGAGCACAGCTTCAAAAATGAACCTGAGCCCAAGTGGTGGGAGGCTGAGAGGAGAAACAGGGCTCAGAGAGAGGCACAGCACAGCAGCAGCAAGAGAAATCACACACGAGAAATGGGGGAGTAACCCATATTTTTCCATTTCTATTCCATGAGAAATCCCAGCCTGGTGTGATCTCACACTTGGGAGTGAGAAGGCTCCAAAATCAAGAATTTCAGTCTTCATTCTGAGGCAGGAGCTGGCAGCTGACTTGACTCTAAAGAAGCCCCACAAATTCATTTCTGGAAGCCCCACAATTTCTTTTCTAGGGTGTTTCCTAATACAGCATTTTTCAAACATATTTTCTCAGTAGCCTCTAATTTCATTAAATGTTAGAGCAAGTAAATCCAGGTTCCCATCTGCAAAACACAGGTGGAATTGTTCAAAACTGGAAAGTAAAAAAAAGAAACAAGGAAATGAAGGAAATGAAATCTTTCCATTCTCTGAAACAGAAAATGTTTTGCCATGACAACATTGGATTATGTCAAAGGCCATACCCTTCCAAACAGCTTAACAAGATAAAAAGCAGACAGAAGTTTCAGTTTTGCATGTTCAGATGTTTGTTCCTTCAGATTAATTAAGGTCTTGGGGCAGATGTTTGTTTTTATTATATCACAGGGTCTTCTCTGCTGTAACTTGTTTATCTTGGGTCTTTAAATATATATGAAGGTACTTGCTGTAGTTCTTTGCCCCTTGAATAGAGGACATTCCTAAATGATATAGTTCTTATCTTTCTTAAAGTATAAAATACAGGATTTTTAAAGTAGTAATGAACTCTTAATTTGACTTCCTGAATTCTGGAGTTTAGTTTCAGCTGCCTAAGACAAGAGTTGTACATTATTTTTTGCTGTAAATTACATTGACACATTGATTTTTTTTTTTAATAGCATCCAAAATGTAGTTCTGTGCATGACTACTCCAGCCTTAATGTAATACAAACAAACAACAGGAAAATATGTCTTCATATCTAAATGTTTACACCAGTGTTACAGTTTAATGTCTTCAGAGAAACCTACAGCTCTTTCCCAAATTTTAACAGTGAATTCCTGCAGTTCTCCTGAACATGACCATTACTAGGAAATGCACAATTCCCACCAGGATATGGAACATGGATGGCCACAACCTGCATGTGGGACATTTAACAGGGACATTAAACAGGGATATTTAGGAAGAGGACTGAACATCCATGGACCATCTCACTGTTCATCTCCCAGCCACGCAAGCTCGTATTAAAGATTATTCTTTCTGGCCACAGTTAACTAAAACTTGTTTTAAGAGAGAGAATTTTCCAGAGGTTGAGCCATTAAAAGTTCAGGAGTGTAAGATCTGCTGAACGTGTTTTTTTACATTGTCACCCAAGCCAGACATGCAATGGGTCAGAGAGTAAAGGACAACTTGGGAGCAGTGGAAATTTCCCACCTACTGATTCACACACTTTCACCCAGGAGCTGCAGCATCTACTTCAAAACAAGTTCAAGAAAAAGCCTCAATTAACAGAGTTTCTCTTAAAATCGGTGATAATTTTGCATCTGTCATACCTGCAGCTATGCCTTAAATTCAAAGTTTCCTCTCCATTTATTTCTGACCGACACGGTATTTTTATCAGAATGTCTCCTCCCAATCCCAGCACATTTAAGCTCAACTTTCTACTGATTAACCCCGCCTAAGAACCTTGCAAAGGCTGTAACAGCAAACACTGTGTGTGTGCAGGATGATTCCAAGCAGGTACTGTGAGGTAAAGCACACCTTCATGGCACCAGAGAACACCAAGGGGTTAACCCCTCCCTGTGCATTTCTGCCTGTGCCCTATTTTACACACACTTCTATAATTTTACAATTCTGGTGGCTGTCCTTGCTTGTTTGCTTGTCTAAAAGTTGTAGTTTTAAGGGCTGGGGTCTTACACACCTTGTGGTTTCTTTATTTTGGTGTTACAAACGCGGCACACGGTTCTACCACTCACGTTCATCACACGCACCTCACATTGTTGCTACAAGACATAGAATCTATTTACAGCTGTGCTTTTATTATTATGTCCGTTTCCTATCCATTACCACACAATCTGTTTTTCTAGCCTTTTGTATCAGGTTTTTATTTTCCTGGACCTTCGCTTACAGAAATGTTCAGACACAGCAATCACACTTAAACCACTTCTTCTGTCCTCACCCCACCAGGGCCAGCCCCATTTTACAGAAGTGGCAGCAATTACATTCAAACCCTTCCTTTCCCGTCTCCTCGACCCTTGATTCCTGTTTTGCAGAAGTGGTTCCATTTTTAAGAGGCACTCACATTCAATCCTTTCACTAACTTACATCTTCATTCTTTCTAACTTACGCTAAGCTGCTTATCCTGAGCCAGGCGTGTGTTTCAAGGAGATCTCTTTCATTTATTCTCTTTTCAGCTGCCAGCCACTGGAAATGCCCGGCAGCAGCGATTTCCCTGCTGGAATTCTCGGCTGCCAGCTGGAAAGTTTCGGCAGGCGAAGAGTTAAGGGCGGGGGGAGGAGGAGGAGGAGGAGGAGGAAGAGGAGGAGGCAGGCTCCCAGTCCTCCGCAGCACAGGGGCACGGGTTAAAGGCTCGGGGGCACGGCTTTATTCCGAATTATTCCTGCTCCTCGGCAATATTCCCGGCGCTTCCAGCCCTTTCTCGGCAGGAGAAGTTTCCCTGCGAGGCAGAGCACCGAGAATTCCCGCAGGATAAATATGCTAAAGGAGCACTGCGGGCAGGCGGGATGCAAAAATTCCCGTTAATTAATGGTTAACCGGGCACCGGGATAAGGGACAAGGCTCCGGCTGAAGGACAATGAGACCCTGCGTTTATCTTTATTATGCTGCCGTCTCCTGGCTAATTCTGGACGAGGTAAGGCTGCATCAATTGCATCGCAGCATTCAGGTTTTTTTCCTTTTTTTTTCTTATGTAAAGTAGCAGTTTTACTTAGGAAACACTCAAATCTGCAGTAAGGTTATTAGTTTTTTTCCCTTCTTTACCTTGTGACTGATGCACAGAAGGATGGAGGTCATTACTACTAATTGTTTGTACTATAAAAATCACAGTATTTATGCAACTTATTTTTTTTTACAGCTCTGTAACTTGAAGGTTTAAATAGCTTTCATTGTATTTGTTTTAAATGACTATGAGGTCAGACACACAAGGAAAAAGAAAGTAACAGCAAAAATAGCAAAGATGAACACTAAAACTTCATAAATTTGCTGTATATGTATCAGTAAATTCTAACGCAGTGTTTTTGTGTGAGAATGATTTAAAGAACTGGGTTTGATGGAGAAATGTTTTTACTCAATGCATCTCAAAATCCAGAAGCAGACTCCGTGTTCTGACCCCCGTTCAAACACAAAGCAAAGCAATGGAAAAAGCTCTTAAAATAACTGATTTAAACACTTTAAAGGATTGAATTAGTCTTCCTCAGTTTATAAAATGTCTACATTAATGCCTGCATAAATACTTTTCAAACAAAGAAAAAAAAATCAGCTATAAAAAAGGTTGAAATAAGTATTGAATGCTTTTTCAGCGTTTTATTAGAAGATGAAGCATTCCCAAGTCATTTGTCTCGCTAAATTACGAGGTCATACGAAGCAAACTTTACCTAAACTTTAATATTTGGCAAAAGCAAAGAGCACAGACAAACCAGAACGTTCAGAGGTGCAGTGATGCAATCCTAAACGCAATGGCAGGGAGAAAGAGCAAAAAGAAAAACGAGTTGTTACTGCAAAATGCACAGCCAAGATGTGCTAATGGGGCTCGCTCAGTGAGCTGAGCTGACATTCCCCAGGCTTTTTCCAGGCATCATCATCATTCCCTTTCCTCTAGAGTTCACTTGGTTAACAACTTAGGAGTATCTTAGGCTTACAACGATTTTCTGGTAAGTAATATCCTTCAAAGCATCCACAAAAGTGCTTGAAAATCCTTTTTTTTTTTTTTTTTCCCCCCCCAAGAATGTCATACACTATTCACAGGAGTTTAAAAAATTCATACGAGTTCATCCTGCAGATTTAGCAAACCTGTGCAGAAGGTGAGAAATGCTGAGTTTCAGAGACATTCTGCTAACTAAAAATACCTATCATGGCTCTCTTGCATAATAAGACTCAAGGGCAAGATAGTCCCAGACAGGGTTATTAGACAGTGGACATTCCCAAAGGATCTCTTGCTCCTCAAGGGCAGGAGGAAATTTGGGAGAACAATCCTTGCCAGCAGACAGGGCTTGAGAGGATCTTGCTAAACAACACAAATTTCATATCCAGTGGCACAGACAGCTGCAATTCCAAGCTCTAAATCTGGTCAAACACTACCAAATATTCCATAATATCCCCTTGAGGCTGAAAGATGTCAAATTCTGTTCTTGCAGGCCAGGCTCCATCATTCAGCCATTCCCCTGGAGAGGAATTGCTGCCTCTTACCTGGTTATGGGGTGTTTGTGTGTTTTTATGCTGTCATAAAAATACAGTTTCTAGATGTCACACAGTCCAGTAGGAAAAAATCCATCTTAAACACTCAACAGCCCGAAACAGCCCCAGAAGCTATTACTTGAAGGGTAATAAAAATTCAGGTGGATGAAACAAGGAGGTTATAGCTTGGCTCTCTAGAACTACATTTTGCAACCTGTCCAAAGGGTATTTAAGGAAAAAAAACCTGCCAAACACCCACATTCTGGACAGATTCAGGGAATATTTTGAGTTGGAAGGGACCCACAACGTTCAGCTCCCAAGTAAATGATCTGTACAGGGACTGAAGCCACAATCTTGGTGTTGTTTTATATTTAATCAGGTCTAAAATCCCAAATATTTCTACAGCTGCCTGCTGTTTTTAGTGTAATTCTTATATTCAGAATGAACCTTCCCTGTAACATCCCAGAGATCTCGTGACCTTCACTAATTCAGAGGAATCCCAATGTTCCTCCTGCAAATTAATTCCCTCAAAATAAAGAGTTAGTCCAGCTGCACAGCAATCAATGTTTCCCCAGTTCCAGCCCTTATGGTCCTCACAGAAACCCCCTCTGGGCTCTGGCACAGGATGGATTTCATTTTTAATGCCAAAAATCCTGCTTTTCACCTTGCAGTGGTATCCCTGTCCTCCTGCTTTCTGCACAGCATCCAAAGGTTGACACGGACTCGACTTGCTGCAGCTTTCTGTTCAGATGGATGCAACGCTCCCATCAAGGTTGTTTACCCAGTAAATGGATCCCTGAGGAGCTCAAAGGCAAAAAAATATTCTCCTGGGAGCTGATTTCCTCATGTTTTTCTTCGAGCTGCTGAGAGAACATCCCAGGGAAATGGACGAGCCCTCCACCTAACACACAGCTCTCCTTTCTGGAATGCTCAGTGGAAAAAAGAGGCACCATTCCAGCATGAAATCCAGTGCATACCAGTAAGGACCAAAAGATAAATACATTCTTTCCCAACAGCCTCATAAAATATTAAAAATGTGGGAATATGGAGGATCCCTTCCTTCGGTTTGTGTTCTTAATGCTTTTTGAATTTTATGTCTCGTCATTACCTTAACTACAATGCTTTCTGTATTTTCAAGCTTTTAAGAGAGAGACTGATTTTTTATTAAAAAGAAGTATTTTCCACTTCTTTCTAATGAAAACCTTGAGCCTTCTAACCACAGCAGCATTCCTCTAATGAAGCTACCTTTATAAAAATCTGTTTTTTCTCTGTTCCTGTGTAAAGCCAAATACTTCATGATTTTGACAGCTGCAAAGTGTAAAATATTTCAAGGTGAAATGCAAATTTTGTTTTAAAAAAAATCATTGAATGAAAGAAGAGAAAATGAATTACCTTTAAAATAAAATGAAAATCATTAAAAAATTTAACTATTAAGCTTAATGGCAGCTGATGGACCTTGTCCTTGGTATTTTTCTCTAGGAATTTTGATACCAAGTGCTTCAAGGATAAAGGCTTCATGTAATTGCTGTGGGATTCAGGACTGGTGCACTCTTGTCCTTCTGACTGTTCAACAAGGTAAAGGTAAGGGTTAAAAAAACACAATGGAAAAACTCCTGTGCTAATACTGCTGGAAATTGGTTATCTCAGAATGCCAGTGCTGGCAGTTGTGTGCTTATCTCAGGGAATGCACAAATACCAAAAATAAGAAATGAGTGTTGTCTCCTTGTTCAGTTTTCCAAAGCACAAAGATGTCAGAGGGAAAAAAAATAAAATCTCAAGAGTCAGAAACATTTGCTGACTTTATAAGGATAAAACCCAGTGTATTTTGTGGATTGTGTTTTAGTCTCTTCCTTCTGTTTATTTAATAAATTTTCTGTTGATTTAATTTACTGAATTCTGATCCTCTGGCGGAACTTCAAGTTTCCCAGGCCTTGAGGACATCAGTTGTTCCTCAGAGCTCAGGCAGCACCTCAGAGCACAGGAAACTCCCACCTGAGCCCCCCTCGGTCAAGCAGTGAAGAATTCAGAGCCATTTGGAGTTTTTTTGTATCATTTTGAGATCATTTTGTCCTGGAAAGACAAAATTCCTGCCTGGTGGCTCTGCATTCCCAGGGGCTGAGTGCACTCAGTTGGGCACACACAGTTCCTCCTGGTAGTAATCCCAGCATTTATAAATGCAGCACTAACATGGCATCTATGGAAAAAAAAAAAATAAACAGAAAAGTTCTCTCCCTCTATCTCACTTTTCCTTTCAGATGATCTGAATGTTTCATTGGACTATGATAAGAAGGCAGGATTTGGAAGTAAAAGATGAACCCACTTCATGGAAAGAAATCAAGATTTTTAGTGTGTGTTGCTGTCTGTACGTTCATCTACACCTTCATTTACCTGGTTCCACTTTATGACGAGTCAAATGACCAAAAATTCCATGTCAAAAGAGCAGAGTGTGGTTTTTACCCGGATGAACTTTGCTCGGCTCTTTTTGTGGGGAAACCTGCAGCCTTTAAAATTGGAGACTTGTGTCAGAAGTCCTACCAGCCCAAAGCCCTCAGCTGCATTCACACTTCCTGCAGCTGCCCCACGCTCCTGCAGACTCTGCATTTTATCACCAAACCACTGTCAGAGGAAGAAGGAAATTTCTCCTTGGCGTACATTATTACGATTCACAAGGAGCTGGAAATGTTTGTGAGGCTGCTGAGAGCTATTTATATGCCCCAGAATATTTACTGCATCCACATTGATGAGAAGTCACCCAGAGATTATAAAACTGCTGTACAGAACATCGTTAACTGCTTCGAAAACATTTTTATTTCCTCAAAAACGGAACGCGTTGTTTACGCGGGGTTTTCGAGATTACAAGCTGATATTAACTGCATGAGAGACCTCGTTAACTCCAAAGTTCAGTGGAATTATGTCATTAATCTGTGTGGTCAAGATTACCCGCTGAAAACAAACAGAGAAATCATCCAATACATCAAAAGTAAATGGAATGGTAAAAACATCACCCCTGGGATAGTGCAACCCCTCCACGTGAAGTACAGGACAGAGGTCAGCTACAGGGAGTACACCCACTCTGGAGTGCCCTACGTGTACCCAGCCAAGATCAGGAAAGCTCAGCCTCCACACAACCTGACCATTTATTTTGGCAGTGCCTATTACATCCTGAGCAAGGCCTTTGTGCAGTTCACACTGAGTGATGCCCGGGCAAAAGCTCTGCTGGAGTGGTCCAGGGACACCTACAGCCCTGATGAGCACTACTGGGTCACCCTCAATCGTTTACCTGGTAAGAATTTGGCATTTTGTTGCAACTCTGGAACTGTCAGTAAAGATTAAAAATTTTACCTGATTTACCTCCATTTTACCTGATTTCTCTAACTAGTAAATTAAAACTCAAACTATAAATACTATAAATAAGTAAGATACAATAAACAACCAAAACCAAACTCAACCCTACGTTTCCCGTATCTTTCATCCTAACCTCAAGCAAAATAAAACAAGCAGAACTGTAACAACATTTCTGCCACAAATAATCCCAGCAGGGCAGGGAGGAGAGGCTTTGAGCTCCAGCTCGGAGCTGAACAGCTCCTGAATTGCAGAAATAAAGTAATTTCTTCAGCTTTGAAAAGTCCCATCTGGTGGCTGAGAAACAATGTAGGAAACTGCTACTTCAGTGCAGACCAGGGGTTAGAAAAATGCTGGTTAAAAAGAAGGTTTTTGCTGCTTGAAAGCTTTTGCTCTCAAGGAATAATAATAATAAAAAAAAGCAACAATACTGAGAATGGTATCTGTTCTTATGACATAAATACCTGCAAATAAACAGTTAACGTGACTGCAGTTAAGAAGTGTCCAGCAGTGAAAATTTGCCTTGTAATAAGTAGAAAAGAATTTTATCAGAGCCTTTTGTTTTTAAAGATGCTCCAGGGGCTACACCCAATGCAGGCTGGCAAGGAGACCTAAGAGCCATTAAATGGAAGGATCAAGAAGGACTCTCACACAAAGGCTGCAAAGGTAATGTGAATTTTGATCACAAACTTAAATTTGATTCACTGATGAGCATTAATTGTTGATTACATATTATTTAAACCAGCTATTAAATGTGCTTCAGTGGTCATATATAATTTATTTTGGAAGTGTTAGATAAAACAAGGCACCCTATAAATTACTGCACTATATCCAGTTAAAGAGATTTTGAGATATATGTTTTATTAATATATTAGTTACATATTTTACATATTTTGAGATGAGCACAGTATCCATCCACTGACAACTCTTCTTTCAGCTCCTAATTACCAATGCACTAATTTAATTGATCAGTTCTCAGGAAGGAGGATGTTTGTTAGGTACTTCCATCAACATTGGGTTCAATCCCTTCAATTTGAACAGCAATAAAAAAGAACAGAAATGCATGGAAAGCATGCAGAAATAATTAAAACCTCTAAGTGTGCAAGCTGAGCTCAGGTGTGACTGAGCAAGGAATCCCAGTAGGAAACCAGAACATCTGATGCCCAACTATAAGATTTTATTAAGCACAGCAACACGGGAAGCAGCTGGAGGTAACAAACATCTATTTATGTAAAACATAAACCAAACCCTTGTCTTTATAATATTGTAGCATTATCCTCCAGCTCGATTCCTGTGNGGCCTCATGATTTATCAATTCCTTAAATCCAGCTTCTGTTAATGGAAGTCTTGTCTATCTTACCTCAGCAATATCTAGTTTAACTAAAGTCCTTAATCCTTAAAAATTACTGTCTCATTCCCCGCAGGTCATTACGTCAGAGACATCTGCATTTACGGCCTGGGGGACCTGCAGTGGCTCATTGAGTCCCCTCATCTGTTTGCCAACAAGTTGGAGGCCGGCAGGGAGCCGCTGGCGCTGGAGTGCCTGGAGAGGCGCCTGCGGCTGCGGGTGCTGCGCCAGGCTCAGGTGCCCGTGGAGCAGCACTGGCGCCTGCAGCAGCGCAGCCACTTCGACATGCAGCTGCAGCTGGGAGCCCAGCCCACCTAAATCCTTGACAAACGCGCGGCATCCTGACAGAAAACATCAGGAAAAATCAGGGAAAAAGGACGTTTACAGGCTTCGCTCTGTGCGTCGAGGGTAAAGCACAACGTTGTATTCCCTAAATAAACGGGTTTGGTTCATTCCTGTAGCAGTGGGTTAATTCCCCAAGAATCTCTGCTGAAGGCAAGGGGGGAAATTCATGATCCGTTATGAATTAATGGGTTAATTCCCCAAGAATCTCTGCTGAAGGCAAGGGGGGAAATTCATAATCCGTTATGAATTAATGGGTTAATTCCCCAAGAATTTCTGAATCTCTGCTGAAGGCACGGGGGAAAATTCATGATCCGTTAGGAATTAATGGGTTAATTCCCCAAGAATTTCTGAATCTCTGCTGAAGGCAAGGGGGGAAATTCATGATCCGTTATGAATTTACTTGTTATTGTTAAAAAGAAAAAAAAAAGTAAATAATATTTACTTATTATTGACTAGTTTAGTCAATATTCCTCATTTTCACAGCCAAAGCATGGCTAAACTGGTGTGAAAACAATAAAATGGAAGCAGTGACTGAACAAAGGTAAAATATGGAGAAATAACAAAGTCACGGCCACTGAACGTCTGGTGAAATGTTTTGAATAATGAAGTTGATGCTGAAATTTCAGAGCTTGTGTGTAAGTGACAAGCAGTTTGTGACACAGCCCATGCCACTGGGGGTTTGGGTTTGTTTTTGTTTCCCATGGCCAGCTGCATCCTTAATTTCATTTTGTAGCGTGGCAACATCACTGCTGCCCTTCCCAGGCTTTGCTCCGAATAACAGAAGGATCCTGCAACACATCTTCATGTCCAAGCCTCTGTTCTGAGTCTCTGCAGGAGTTTAGAGCAAGGAGGCAGGGAAAATCTGAGGCCAGGGATTACAGAAAAACTGAGCAAAAAGCCATTTTTCAAGTATTTTTCCATCCCAGTGTACCTGACTGAGAGAAGCAAAGAGCCTGCAGCAAGTGCACTAACACCTGGCAGGGACCAGGACAATTCACTGGATAAAAAAATGTGAATTATAAACAAAAACTAAATAAAAAAAACAAAAATAAATTTAAAAAAAGAGCAATTTCAATGTCATCTTCGATATGCACCCAAAACATCCCTGAGTTTTTACAAGAAAACTAGCCACAGATTGAGCCTATTCCCACAAAAAATCAAATGACCCAAGAACAGGACATGAAAGTTTCTTGTTACAAACTTATTCCCAGGTTGCTGGAACTTTACTCCTCATTTTCCCACGCAAGTTTATTGGAAACATCATTTCTTGCAGATGAACTTTAACCTAAAGAAAGGCCATCTGGTCCCTATTTATTTACAAACTCAACCCAAAGGCTTGTGCTCAGTTTCATGGATAATCCAGGACTTATCCTGTGGCTAAATATTGCTGGAGATCCTTTTTTTTTATGGAGGGAAATAAAGCTAAAAAGGAAAAGGAAAATAAAAGCTAAGCACATGTTCATGCTGAGCTTGAGAGTCTCTCTCCAAACCATTACTGAAGGTAATGGGTCTCTGGCATGGATTAATCATAGCAATATTCATAATTAATTTCTCTCCAGTCCAATGTAGAGCACTGCCAGCATTTTTTCACTCCATGATGTCTTTTAAAACGGGAATGGAACATTTCTTACTGCCATCATCCAGGCTCCAGCTTTCACCCCTGGCACCACCACGCAGAACAATTGCTGTGCATCACTTGCAAATTGAATTAAAATGAAAAATTCAATAGCCAGGCACTGTCTATCATGGGCTTCTTTTGCAGAAATTGAACCAGGCAAAAAACCTGCATGAAAAGGCCTCTGAAAATACAATTTTGGTGTGGCTGTACCCATGTCAATCTAGGAATATCTTTGCAGCATGACCCTCTTTGCTTAAAGGATTTTGTAATTGCAACAAAATTATAGGAAAATCATCATTAAACCATTCTCAAGTAGTAAGAAACAGTATTCAGCTCATTATTGTGATTACCATGACCACATCATCTCCTTGAAACACACATGAAAAGCCTTCATGAATTCTGTGTTACTCTGTTAAGAGTTGATCAGTCACAACTTTCAGACCTCAGCAAATATTTGTTAATTTTGGTGCCCTAAGAGCACCAAGTGCCAAAGTGACCCTGGTTCCAGGAACCACTGCTGCACACAGAGCTCTGGATTTGACACCCACAGGTATTAATTCTGCCTCAAAAAGCCTCATATCTAAATTAAACATGGGGCTAAGTGTTTGATACAGCACAGAGCTTTATAGTCAGGGAACTCTTTCAAGTCTGTGTTTAGTTGACTCTGAAAACAAGTCCAAAATAAACTTTGAAGTGATCCAAGAAAATACATTTTAAAGGTAATCTTGTCCTTAACTTTCCAAGTGACTCCCAGAAGGACTTCCAGCACCAATTCCATCACCTCCATCCTGTCCCCACACCACTTCTAGCATATTTTACATCCATAGGAACTTCTTAGAGAGTTAGCTTCCAAATTAAAGCATAATTTCTGCCAAATAGCAGATTTCCAATCAGCAGACACCAAACACTGCCCATGCAAGAACCTGCAAGCTTGTTGGAAGGAAAAGTAGTATTGCTGGAGATCCTGACCTAAAGAGATCACCACAGACCTGCAATCTCCAACATCCCATCAGATCCACAAACAGGGAGCACAGACAGTCCTGCTTGTTCTTTTCATTTTAGGAGAATGAAAAACACCTTGCTCCAAAGTGCAAGTTTTAAACTGACAGATTCCATCACAAATAATTCTTCCTGAGGAACAGGAGGCAGCAGAAATCCCAACCTGCAGAGCTGCTGCTACAGAATCCACATCTGGAAGCAAAATTATTTCTCTGCCTGCTGACTGCAATGTGACTAAGTCACATTTTAACATGTGACAGTGTTGAGAGTTTAAATTTTCCCTTCTTACTGATCAAAAGTTCAAAAATATGGCTCAAACCAAATCCACTGCTGTGTAAAAATGTCTTGCAAGATGTATTTGCACTCCTAAGTTGCTCTGTTTCAAACAAAAGCTCTTTTCCAACTCTTTTAAATCTAAGTAGGAGGTACAAAATCCGTCCCCAGCACTTCATCTACCAAACCTGCTCTCCAACTTAAAGCAGCACTAAAAAATTCTCATTGCTCTTTCAACAAATCTTTGAAACCCAAGGAGTTTTATATTTTGGCAAGACAGTTCAAAGCATTTACCCTGCAGGCAGAGAGAGACAATCTCTCTCTTTCTCTCACCACTGCTCCAGTGTCTGACTGGTCCTTTGGCTTAAAATTCTCCCACCTGAATGTTATTCTTTAAGGTGAACCCTTTAAAATGCTACTTAAATTGGGAAGAAAGAACAGCTTGTTTTCAAGATAAAGCACTTAATGGCCTCACACATTAATTACAGTTGCTAATGGACCCCACCCATGGCAGTTTCCTCTCCCATTGCTGTGCTTTTCCCCAGTACCAACCCAGTCTAACTATTCCAGTAAAGCAGATAAATACATTTATTTTATACTGCCAGCTCTTCATGTGAAGTTTCTTTGAGGCAAAAGAAAGAGAACCCTGAGAAAAAGCTTTGTTCCTCCTCCCTAGACTCCATAAACCCCTTCAAATCCAGGACTGTGGAAGTGCTGCCAAGAGAAACCAAGGAATGTTCAATCCTCCCTCATCCTGGTGTTTCCCATTTCCCTCAATCAGACAAAACCTGCACATGCATCCTGCTTTTTCCTAAACACTTCTTTGGTGACCTGCACACCACTGGGCAAATGGATTTCTCTGTTTTTCCCTGTGTGAGCTGCCACAGGAAAAACTGAGCTCAGAGCTGAGCAGTGAGAGCTCTGGCTGTTCCCTGGGGAATGTTCTCAGTGCATCATCACAGCTTCTCTTTCCAAAGCCCTGTGGGAAATCCCTGCTGGTTACAGGGAGCACAGTGGGGAGGCAAAGGGCACACCCAGGAAAGAGCTCTCCTAAAATCCCAAACCTGTGGGGATGGGAATGGCCCAGAGCTCCAGCACTGACCCTTCTCCCCTTTCACACCCACTGCAAACCTCTGAGATGAGGTGCAAACACAGATTCTGCTGCCTGAGAACTGAATGCAGAGTCCCAAGGCGAGACAGGATCTTCCTGTCTGAACTTTGCTCATGTCACACTCAAAGTCCCACAGCACACACACAAGGCCACACACAGAAGGTGGCAAGGCCAGGAAAAGCAAAATGCTGTGGCTCACAAGACTGGATTTTGCTTCAGTATCATTATAATTACTAAAATGCAATAATTAGCACCAGCAGGAACACGTATGAGACAGCCCACAACATTCAAACATTCTGCACTTCAAAACTTTTCCATTAACACCATCAGGAGAGGATTCTGTTCTTCAATACAAGATTCCAATCTTAGCATATACAATGTACAGTATTTCATTTTCTCTTCTTCATTCATTAATTGTCCTCTATGTCCCATTGCTGCAGAATGTGCTGCTAATTAGTGCTTTGGACAGAAATAAACTGAGATACCACAAAGCACAGGCTTCCCTCTGCTCCTGTTTGGAAGAGTTCTACTCCTTGATTCTCAGGGGGAACAGCACCAGAATACACCCAAAAATCTACCAAATCACTCTCTGACCTTAACCTATGTGTTCTCTCAGCTGGTTACCACTGTCTTTGTGCATCACAACCCAGTCATGAGAGGATGAGAGACAAAATATTATATCCATTCAATTGTTTCCAGAAGAATCTTTCTGAATATTGTAAAGAATTTCCAGCTGCTTGCTAAATACTCATTACTGAAAAAAAAAACCCAGGGAAAAATACATGGGATTCATTTGGTCTTTATAAGATTATCAGACTGGCCAAACCATGGACAAAACATCTCAATCCTGCATTTTATGATCTGGTTACATCCATCCATCAACAAAAATTTAGATTAAAAAAAACCCTAATTAAAAATAAATGAGTTTCTGCCAAGAGGAAACAAAGCCATTAGGACAGAACAAAATGAGCACTGAAAGCAGCAATATGAGATTAAACTATACAACATCCAACAATTTACCAAGACAAAAGTGTTTCCTTCCTAGGTCTTGTTTAATATAAATATATTCCATATTTTATCCAACAGCAGGGTGTTCAGAGAAATTAAATAACTGCCCAAGTGTGGCAACTCTCACCACAAATTTTGCTGATAATGAAAGTAGTGATAGGAAAAAAGGTATTTGCTCATTTTATCATTGTCCTTAGGTACAAAAATACCTGTACAATGAGATCAGCAATGTGAAACCAAGTCAGGATTTTCTACAAGAATTCATGGAACTGCTGAGGATTCTACAAAGTTGGTCCCACCCAGAAATATAAAAAAGCAACTCCCAATGTCCTTTAAAAATACAGGGGTCAAAATATAACCTGAAAATACAACCAGTTTAACCACAAAACAGATATTGATAAAACACAAGCTATGTGTATTCAGGAAAAAAAAAATTACCAATCAAACAAAACCCCCAAAACCAAACCAGTCACCCTTTTAAAGACTGAAATTAGTACCAAATATTGGGGGAAAATGGAAATTCTACAGTAGTTACTGCAAAACCAAACTCTGAGAACAAAAATACTGATTTTTTATAATTACTTAGAATATTTTTTTAATTAAGAAAGCCCATGAAGAAATACTTGAGGCCACCATAGAACAGAACTTTTACAAGTTCCATTTCAATTTGCATACTGAGATTAAAAACTCCCTTTTTACAGCAGGGAATGCCATTGTATGAACACACACATGGCCCAACTGCTGGAAAAACTCACCTTGTGACAAACTTCTGCTTTAATTTCCTTGAGGGCACGCTCAGAGAACACACAGCCACAGTTCCTCAGGAAGCAAAACCTTCCAAGAAAAGACAACAAACAATAATTTTAAGAAAATTCAGAGAAATTTATGCAGTGCTGGCAGGTCACAGCCCACCTTCTTTCCAAGTTCTTGCACCTAATCAAACTATCAGCATATTTAAGTAGGTAATTAATTCATTATTAATTCACACAATGTAAGAATTGAATGAAAAATGTTTGGGACACTAAACCACAGTCGGTATTTTGTTTTTTGATCTTGGGTGTCTCCTGGCTAATCCTGGAAGAAATTCTTTGCCACCATTAGGCTGTGAACTCCTCCTCAGGTGACAAGGAAGTTGCTGCTCTGCCCAAAGCAGGCTGTGAGGAAATTCCCTGCCCCAGAGCAGTAAAATCCATCTCCAGTGTCCTCAGTCTGATCCTAACACAGGCACAGGCAGAATGGAGCATCTCTCCTATAAGGAAAGGCTGGGAGATGCTGGGGCCAAATTTCAGGCTAAGAAAACTGTGATAAAGCTAAAAGAATTGGGATTGTTCAGCCTGGGGAAGAGAAGTTTTGGGGTGAGCTCAGTGTGGCCTTGCAGGGCCTGAAGGAGCTGCAGGAAAGATGGAGAGAGAGTTTGGACAAGGGATGGAAGGACAGGACACAGGGAAGGGCTTCAAAGTGCCAGAGAGGAGGTGTAGGTGGGATATTGGGCAGGAATTCTTTACTCTGAGGGTGGTGAGGCCACAGAGCAGCTGTGGCTGCCCCTGGATCCCTGCAAGTGTCCCAGGTCAGGGCTTGGAGCAGCCTGGGACAGTGGGAGCTGTCCCTGCCCATGGCAGGGGTGGCACTGGAGGAGCTTTAAAGTCCCTCCCAACCCAAATCAATCCATGATTCCAACTGCTTGAGGTCACATCCCATGTCCTGTGCTTCAGCCCCCAAACAACATTTAGTCACTTTTTTCCCTGCCAACACTGCCCTCTACTCCTTCATTACACACCCAAATTTATTCAGGAGAAGGTACTTTTATCTCTCCTCTTCAACACAACAGGAAAGGACACCCAGAAACCTCTAGAACTCTGAAAATTCAAGCTGGAAAGCTCAAAGACAGACAGATATTCCCCACCAAGCCATGGGTGAGGACATTTTCCATTCACATTTCCCTGCTCTGTGGCCACTTCCCCAGCCCTGAGCACCCACCTGTGCCTCCCGTTCATCTCCAGCCCCACCACGGGGCAGATGAAGCGAGCAGCCTGCAGGTCATCGTACTTGTCCCCCTTGATGCTCTCCTTGTCCCCAGCCCAGGCTGGGTTATCCACCAGCTGCAGCTCTGTCACGTTCTGCCAGAGAAAAACACAAACCACAAACTTTCAGCTGCTCTCCCTGGGATTCTGGAGCCACAATAACAATCCTTCATGGTTTTTTCCCGTGGTGTTTTGTTGTTTCAACACTTTAACCCACAGTGGGAGCACAAGCAGAGGGAGGTTTTACAGCGTGGCTGGTGAATCTGAACGTTTTGTTGCAAATTAAAACAAATTTTGTTTCAAATTAAACACAGCCAGGTTACCTTGATGCTCTTGATGTGGGCTGCAGATTCCATGGGGGTTTTATCAGGGGATTTGTCCAACAGATACTCAATGATGGCATCTTTGTTGTACAACCTGCAACAAGAATTCTGATTATATGGGATTGCCAGAATGTTTTGTGTTTATAATTTAGCATTTTTAATTTGTATTAATGATTTTTGTATTTATAATTAATATTATAAATAACATAAATTAAATATAAATTAAATAAT
>VXBB01013629.1:0-18529 GCA_013399915.1 Illadopsis cleaveri | reverse complement strand
CCTCAGCAGTGCCAGCACAGGGGACAGTCGCTGGCCCCGCTGTCACATCATGGCTGGGACCGGCCGGGTGCCGGTCGCCTCTTGTCCCGCGGGCCTCCCGTCTAGCCGCTGTTACCGCCCCCGGCTCCATTGCCCCAAGAGCGCCATGTCCGGCTCGCAGCAGCGCGGAACGGCCCGGGCCTCCCTCACCCCGCATCCCCCCGCCCATCACGGAGCCCCCTCAGGACCTTCTCGACTTTGCGGGGCCCCTTGACCAGCTCGTGCCGCTTGGGGATGGTGCCGCCATCGCATCCCATCGCGCTTCCGGGTTCTCCTTCCCCCGCGCACTTCCGGGGACGCCGAGCCACTTCCGGCGCACTCCGATGGCGCCGTTGCTTAGCAACGATCACTTGGCAGCGATCGCTGTTGCTTAGCAACGAGCGGCTGGGGGCGTGACCACAACCGGGTGGGCGGGGCGGAGCGGGCGGGCCCATCGCGCCGGGACGGGGGGAGCGAGGAACGTACCAACTCAGCGCGGGAGGGTTCCCAGCGCCCTTCCCGCCCCTTTCCCGCAGGTTTATCCTTTGTTTTTATGAGCAAATCCCCCGGGACACCAATTTTGGGAGCATTTACGGCCAAACGAGGCGCTCCCGGGACAGTTCGGGCTGGCGGGGGCGCTGGGGAGGCGCGTCTCGCCCTCAGCTCCGTCCCGCCCTCAGGGATGTCACGGGCGCGGGTGGTGCCGGAGCGAGTTTAATGCTCACAAATTCCCTGCGGGATGCGAGCGCTGCCCTGAGTGTGCAAACAGCGACAGAGATGTCGCGATGGAAGTGACCCATATCGGCGATAAATCACGCTGGAAACACGGCGGTGACAAGGAAAACTCCAGTGAACTGGAGGACGCGGAGAGGGGAGCGAGTCGGGTCCCCTCACGCCGCTAATTGTCGCTTCTGAGGGCGGACACCGCCAGCACAGCCCCGGCCTTGGCACTGCGGGTGCAAGCCGTAAAATAAATTAATTAGGAGAACTACAATCAGCACGGCTGTAGCCGCAGTGTCTTTGTCACATCCAGAAGTTTTCACGACCAGAGGACTGGGAGATAAAGTTAAAAATCTCCACAGCCCGAGGCTCTGAGGGCTGGGGTGGAGCCCTGGGAGCTTCCCCAGCGCTGGGTGGAACTCGCTGGGATTCCAGCAGGGAATAACATCACCTTTGCAGCTGTGGGAAAAGCTTGTCCAAAACATCTCACGTTTACTGACTGAAATATATATATATTTTTTTCCCTCGTTGGAAAAATGCTCTAAGAGCTCCGGGCTGTGACAGAGGATGATATGCTCACTGTAGATTTATCAGGAGTCAGGACTTCTCCTAAAGTTTTCTTTTGTGCTCAGGTACCAGCCTGGTGCATTTCCTATTGACCAGATTTTGTACCGTGTTGCATTTGTTAAAACAAAAAATTAGCTTTGCAGCTGTTTAAAAAAACCCAACTCTGTAATTACAAATTTCAAGTCCTCAGGAAACAATCCATGTTGGGATATCATAAGTTACAGAACATTGTGCAGCTACATTTAAAGAGAGACTTTACAGGAATAGAAAAAACAAATAAAAAGGAAAATACATTTATCAGACATACATAGAGAACATAAAATAAGAAATCAGTCCAAAAATCAACTTTTGCTCCAGTACACAGCAAACATTCCCACCCAGCCACTGTGACAATGACATTTCCAGGCAGGGTGTGAACAGGGGAGAAGAAAGTGCAGATTTAATTCTTCTGCATCAGCTGCTGTGGGGATCTTCATCTGCTAACAGTGCACCCAGGGAATTCCTGGTGAGAATTCTGAGTGGGGGGATCTTCACTGGCACCCAGGGAATTCCTGCTGGGAATTCTGAGTGTGGGGATCTTCACCTGCTAACAGTTCACCCAGAGAATTCCTGGTGGGAATTCTGAGTGTGGGGATCTTCACTGGCACCCAGGGAATTCCTGGTGAGAATTCTGAGTGGGGGGATCTTCACTGGCACCCAGGGAATTCCTGGTGAGAATTCTGAGTGGGGGGATCTTCACTGGCACCCAGGGAATTCCTGGTGAGAATTCTGAGTGGGGGGATCTTCACTGGCACCCAGGGAATTCCTGGTGGGAATTCCTGGTGGGAATTGGTGCCAAAAGGAGCTCAGTCCATCATGGCTCTGAACTGCTGCGTGTACTTGGCCAGCTCCTCCGTCTGCTCGCGCAGCTCCCTGGTGGCCTCAGCGTTGGGATATTTGAGGGCGGCAGTTTTGGTGGCCAGGGCCAGGTTCTTGAGGAGGCTGCAGAAGCGGCTGCTGCTGTGCAGGATGTCACTCCTGGCCTCCCTCTCCTGCGTTTCCTGGCACAGAGAATCCACCAGCTTCTGCCCCACCATGATGATGAGTTTGCTGTGGGAGATGAAGATTTCGGGGGGCTGCTGGTTGCTGAGGCTGGCGGTGAACACGCCGATGGCTTTGTGCAGGGCAGCGAAGCACAGCCTGCAGTGCTCCGGGAGGGGGATTTTCCTGGCAGGCTCCTGCCTGCTGGGATTTGCAGTCTTTTTTGCACGCGGCAAAACCTGGAGAAGAGGTTCAAATAAAGATAAATTCAGCCTGGTGTCACACACGCTGGTTGTTTCTTTGGTTGCTCTACCCTAAATTCTTCTGGTCTCCAAGTTGCCCCACCCTGGAGCCTTTACAGTAATTTCTCTTTCCATAAAGTGTTGGAAATTCTCCTGACTGCCTTTTTTCCCCTAAATACAGTTACAATAATGGATGGCACACAAAGTGCTGCAGCCAAACACCAATCCTTTACAAATTCTGGCCCCGAAGCTTTCAAATAATACAAAACATTACTCTTTAATGGACTTTATCAGGGTTATGAATGATTAAAATGCACAAAACAAGAGTCAATTTTGTGCCAGTGCACAGCAAGATACTTTGAAATACTGATTTTCACAGCCTTATCCCAAATGATGCTGAAAGACAATAAAATAAAGTGTATGAATTTAAACTGGAGTTGTTTGTTTGAGGAAAATAAGTGTTCTTCACAGGTTTTCAGCAGTAATTCTGGGAAAATGATCTCTGAGAAGCAAATAACTCTCTGTGTATAGAGATCTGTGTCTGAATGCAAATTACTCTGAGTTTTAGTGAGCACAGAAATCAGGGACTAAAAGCCCTCATAAATAATATTTTCAAAGTCAGAAATACGTTTAGGTTTGACTCTGTACTCTTCTTTGCTGCTTCTTTACCTGAAATGACTTTCTGTGCCTGTTACAAATTGAGATGAAAGCGAAGTTGAAACAACTACATGAAGTATTTAAATCTAAATGTGGTTTTTCTCTTATTTCATGGGGAAGCAACTACTTGTTCTGTAGCCTTCATGTTATAAATAGAAATGGGGAATTCATTAGAAGGAGCCTAAATTTCCTTCTAAAAACATGATCCTGCAAGATCAGAGACTGAAACCAACATCAACAAAACATTTCAACAAAACCTTCCCTAAATTTTAAGGACAAGCCAGCATTTCTTTGGGAAACTAAGGCAGATATTCTTAGTAGATATTTTGGTTATTTTAAGAAGATTCTAGCAATCATCCAGAATTATTCTAACAACTAAATGTGACAATTCACAGAGTTTAATTTCTAGGAAAACAGGATTTTCATGACACATTTCAAGTTAGGAAGGAACGTCTCTTGTCATGCCAAGCACAGTGTAGTGGCAGGAAGAGAACTGTGAGGGAAAAGGGAAGTAAGAAGTTGCAAACTCCCAAATCCTGCTTCATAAATGAATTTAAACTGGCAAGAACAATAAAAATGTTTTATTTTCTCTCATGATTAAAATTAGTGCTCATTGTACACATGCCATCCAGCACTGTCACAAAATCCTGGATCTACGTAAAGTCTGGAAAATGGGATGTAGTGCAAACTGAATGTGGCACTGGTGCAAAGGTGAAATGGTGCTGGTAGTTAACAGCCTAATATCTATAAAGGGTGAAGAATACAGAGAGGAAACCCCGGTGCCACTGACCTGGAGCTGCACATAATCACAATCCTCAGTGGAATTTTCTTCTGGTTTCTCCACGGGGACCCGGCTTTGGCTGGATTTCTCAGGAGCATTTCTCTGGAGTGACTCAATTTCTACTCTTCTTGGCCCTGGGATTTGTTTTGCCATTTTGCATTCTGGGTTCAGTTTTGGCTGCTTCTTTTCTTGCTCCTTCTCATCCTTCCTGAAGAGCAGCTTCCCGTTGGCGATGATGATGGACACAAACCTCTTGATGTCCTCTGGAATTGTCCGGGCCACCATCACGAAACGATCCAGGTCGTCAGGGTTGTTCTGGGGCTTCCTGAGCACCAAAGCCTCCAGGGACCAGCTGCAGCTGTTGAGAGCTTCCCTGGTTTCTGTCAATATTTTGTAGGAGTTCATGAGGATTTCCAGCTGTTTTTTAATTCTGGCCTGCAGATTGCTATCCGTGAGCTTGGAGGCATTTCCCTTCAGGGCTTGAGCAAAGGCCAGGAACTCTCCCAGTGACACCTTGATGTGGTCCACTGCTCTGTGGATCTCCTCCAGGCTTTTCTCCAGGTGCTCCTGCAATCTCCACTTGCTGCTGACAAAGATCATTAGACTGGCGATGGAGCTGGACACGCCGTGCTGCAGCCGAGTCAGGGTCTCAATGGCTGCTTCCAGCTCCAGTTTGATTCCTTGGACAGGCTCTGGTGATGGTGACAGCACAGAAAACGACTCAGCAGAAGAGCTGGAGGATGAGGAGAGAGTGCTGCTTCTGCTGTCTGCACTAGACACACACAAACTGTCATTTTCTGACTTAGCATCCATAGAGAGCTGTGGAGAAACCCCCTGTGCTTGGTCTCCAGAGCCATCACTGTTGTTTTCCACCTCTTTCTTGGAGTGCCCAGCACTGGGCAAACCTTTGGGAATATCATAAACGTTCTCCTCAGAGATCTGACTCTCAGCCTTGGCAGCCAGGAGGCCTGGGGGCACCTCAGAGCTGCCATTGTGTGGCAGGAGGAGCCGGTCCCGTGAGGATGGAACGTCATACAGGGCGATTTCTGGGTGGGTCAATTTCCTCTGGCTCGGTGGAATGTCGTACAGCTGCAGATTTCCAGCCTTGGCTTCTGTGGCTGGAGCCTTGTACCTGGCTGGGGGAATGTCATACAGCACCTGCCTCTCCACAGACTGGCCAGGAGGGTTCGGTTTGAACCCGGAATTCTCAGGGGATACTGGAATATCGTAAATCCATTCGGACTTCCGAGGGTTTGGCAAAGTGTTGTAATGGCCCCAGAACTTCTTCTGAGATTTGTTTTCTGAGTCATCAAATTCTCTTTTGGGAGGGACATCATATAACTGCAAGAGAGCACAGAGGGTTCATAAACCATCTTTTTAAACAAGAATGAGAAACAGAACTGAATTCTCAGAGCACGTAAATGTGTGCAGCTCCACTGATACCAATAGACCAGCACCATGGAAAGCCTGCCTGCATTTTTTATTTTCTAACATGCACAAGCTGCACATATAAAAGGTAAAATATTTGGAGCACAGGTGATTAGATCCTACAGCAGAGTCCCCAGCCAGTGAAATCTGTAGACACTTGATTTTCCCATTCACATGCACATCCTGATGAGCAATAAATAACCGACAGACACCACTGACTCTGCTCTAACATCTTCAATGAATTTAAATTTTTGCCTGATACAGATATATGTGTGTACAGCTGGAGTCTAAGCTGGAAAAGGGAAATTCAGGACCATTTGTTGTGTGGGAAACAGTGGGGAGAAGATGGGAAACCTGTCCCTGCACCAAGCCAGGCATCCCAGGAGTGACAGATTATTCTGTGCCCACCAAGCCTTACTTACATTGCCTGCTGGTGAATCCTTCTGGCTGCCAGTTCCTGCTTTTTCTGGCTTGGATGGGATGTTGTAAAGCTGCTTCTGCTCTGCCTGGAAGCTCTCAGTGGATCTGCCCAGCACGGAGCCCTTCCGTGTGCTGGGCGGGGTGGCACCACTCTGCTCAAAGGGGAAAAAAAATGGTTTATTTTCATGCTTTTTAGAGCCTTTTTAGGGCTTTGAGTGGGATCAAAGGCTTTGGGCCATACACGAGTAGGTTTGGGGCTGAGCAGGGATCACCCTCTCACACAAAGTGGGGGACTCCAGGAAATCTGTGCATGATGAAAAAGGACTGGGCTCAGCCCTGCACTCCGGGGAGCAGCAGGGCTGGGGAGGCCCCGGGACATGCCCCAGTGCCACTCACACCTTTGCGTGGGAGGTGACAGGACAGGGCTGTGCCTGTCCCATCCTGGTGACCTGCCCAGGCTCAGAGGTGGAGGAAATGTGACATTTACTGACCCCAGGGGAGTGGGACAGCCCCAAGGACAGGATTGTGTAACGGGACACCTCACGGTGACGTGACCAAATCCAGGGCGTGTTTTTTCCCAGGAGGAGGGTGACGGCGGTGACATTTAATTTCTTGCTGAACATGCGCTTGTGACTCTGCTCTTAACAACTCCAGATCACCAAATGACACCACCACCACATTTCCTCATGGATTCTGAGGCAGAGGGGTCGCCACTGATACAAAGAATTCAGTAAAACATCGGCAGTGTCAACCTCCCTGCCTCGGAATCCAGGGGGAAGCGCCCTTCTGATGGAAAAAAACCAGAAGCGTTCATTAGAAACGCACCAGATTTAAAACACATGGCTCTAAATTCCTAAGAAGCTCAGGAGAACTGAGGTTTTGAGCTAAAAATAGATTATTTTCTTCTCAGTTTTACCAAAGGCAGAGAGGGTGACAGTGGAATCGAGCTGCAGATCTGCTCCGAGGTGCTGCAGGGAGGGAGCGGGACAGCACTCACCTGGGGGAGCGGGGACCCGCGGTGCTGCGGGGAGGGGACATCGTACACCTCCCCCCTGATGTTCGGGGCTGAAGCCCGGCAGGCTCTCGGGAGGGTAAACAGGTGCTTGGAAGGGAGAAAAAAATAATAATAATAATTTAAAAACTGCTTTGGCAGGAAAGCTTTGAAAAGTCATTCAGCTGAATAATCCACTGTCGGAGTAATCACTCTTAAGTGATAAAAACCTTCAGCTCTTCCCCGAAGGTGAGAGACAGGAACTGACCTTACAAGCAATAGGATGCTTATTCCCAAATAATTCTCCTTTGCCAGCGTTTCTGGTACATTTTAGGTAAGATTTGAACTGGCACATACATATCAAAGACAATCTGCCTTACTAACCACGGGCTAGAAAAGATTTGATGAAAATCCAGCTGCAGTTATCACTTAAACCCTTGAACTGCCCAAAAGCGGAACCACTTTAAAAAGGAAGTGGGGAAATTTCGACTTCTCCAAGCCCACAGTCATTGGGTCAAGGCAATTGAATGCAAGAGCAGGAAAAAAGTGCAGGCTGAGCATTATTGTGTAGTTATGAAAGACTGACTCATTTGGCAGGAGTAAACCTTGATGTCCTGTCCAGCTCCACAAATTGAGAAGTCCAGTATGGGAATTATATCTTTGCAGTCAAATTCTCCTGTTTGATTAAAACATCATTTGAGCAGCTATGACCAGATCTGTGGGACAATTAATGTCACAAAATATGAATGCTGGGTTAGGACTTTGCTTTTTTAAATTAAACCACCAAAACATGGAATTTTGTTCATCCAGCCTGCCTTTAGCCTGGCTGCCCTCAGCTAATTGATAAATGGGCCATTGCAAACCACTGACCTCCAGGAACACTGCTGGGGGTGTAAGATATTACAGTCAGTGGGTTTAAAGTGGAGGGAGTGATTTCCATCGTGCAAGTCCTGCAGCAATTAAACACAGGGGAAATATGGGAGAGGAAGAAAAGTGCAGCTTCACTCTGCCTGGGTCAGCTCTCATCTGAAAACAGAGAGTGAGGAGTGAAAAATCCCCTTAGTGCTCTGTGATAGAGAATCACAGAATCACAACATGCTTTGGGTTGGGAGCAATCTTAAAGACCATCTATTCCACCCCCTGCAAAGGGCAGGGACACCTTCCACTATCCCAGGTTACTCCAAATCCCCTTCAAGGGATGGGGACTCCTGGGCAGCCTGTGCCTGAATGTGAGCACCTTTCATGCAAACAGAAGCACAACTTCCCTGAGTGAAAGGGTAAAAGATAAGAGGTGTCAGGAAAGCCATCCTTAGCCCAGGTCTGCTTCCAGATGGACAAATTTGAGGATCCAGCAAAAAGAAAACTCACTGGATGTCACATCTTGGTACTTTTTCTAGTCCTACCAGTGGCAGCAGAACCAGAAGGTGCCCCGTGTGTGAGGCAGAAGCAATGAGGTTTCCCTGTGGGGTGAAATCACCCAGGCTCTGAGGGATTTCTTTTTGTTTCACTGCTTTGAATCAGCTCCCTCAAAGACTCGTAGTGGCTTTTCCCAGCTGCTCAGAGGACAGCTGAGTATGCCAGGAGCTTTGCCAGCTGTGCCTCAGGATCTCTGTGGGATGGTCTGGATCGTTCTGTGCTCCCTGAGCTCCCCTGCCTTGGGGACAGCTTGTGACCACCAGGGTGCAGCTGGTGTGGGGACAGCTGGGACACCGTGCAGCCTCACTCTCGACTTCTGGATAATAATCAGAGGCTGGGACATTTCTGTGTCATTCTTCATTCTTAGACTAGACACGGCTTAGGTGGATAAATTCATGAAATGAGACAGGGAGAGCCAAGGAGCTCTTCTGCCAGACCATTCATCCACATAATGAATAGATGACATTTTCCACCTGATTTGCTGGCACAACATGGAAAAATTGATGCCAATCCCTGATTCAGTTTGCAAACAGCTCCTTTAGGGTCAGGAATGTGGAGAAATCAGATCACAGCAAGCGCAAAAGAGTCTCTTATAGCTGTACTCGGTTTGAGTTTGAGTTATGGCTTTGTGCACTGCAGCTGCAGAGCTGAAAATGAGGTTTTGGTCAGAAGGAATGGCCTGGGTTTGCTGTTTTCCAGCACCCACCTGCCACTCAGCAGGATGCAGCAAGGAGGTTTCCATGATTGGCCTTCCACACAGCAGGAGGAAAGGTGGCTGAATGAGCCCCATAAATCAAACAATCATTAAATCAGCCAAAACCACTGTATAGCTGAATTTTCTTCCTTTTCCTTTTTCACTTAGAATTTCTAATGTGATATCCATACACAGAATAAAGAGCCACCCAGGGCTGGAGAGTTCACAGAACTGAACAAAATTTCACACTTCAACCCTGTCCCCACCTGCTCTATTTCCCTTTCATTATAAAACATGCCTCACTCATTTTTTCCTGAAGAAAGCACAAAGTTTTGATCTTAAAAAAAACCCCAGCAACATGTAATCAAATTGCATGTTCCATGTATGTGTTTTGTTTGAGTGTCAAACACGAGGAGCTGGCAGAAAGAAGAGCCTGGCCAGGGAGCTGTAATGAAACCCTGGAAAACCAGTTTGTTCTCCTCTCTAACTGGGGGAACTGGTGGCAGCTCTCCTCCTGTACACCTTGGTCAATGTCTCAGCAGCAGCAAAAACGAGCTGGGAGAGAAACTGGTTGTAGGGCACACAACAAAACTTTGTGTCCTCCTGCGTGTCGGGCAGGGACAGACTTTGTGCAAGCCTAGTGACAGCACAAGAGAGAGGCAGCAGCATTCTGAGCTTGCTGAGCTGCTGGAGACAGTGAAAACCAGACCTAAGCCAGCAATCACACACCAAAGGGTGATTTTTAAAAATTTCTTAATAATGTTTCCTGTGCAGATGGATGCAAAGACCTCACATGTGCCCAGAGGACTCTGGATGGCTGCATGCTGTGGCCCATCACAGGTGAAAGTTCTGTGTCTTGTTATTTTAACTTTGTAAATCATTTATAGATTCTCCCAAACAAATGGTATACTCTTTACTTCCTGCCCTATTTTGCAGGAAGCAAAATTATTTTGCAGCTGTTTCAAACTGTCGGAAAGGTGAGGGAGTACAGACTATAGAGACTCTCATCTGTTGCCCAGAGCAGCATTTCTCACACGATGCTATAAACCGATGCGAGTTTCCTAAACACCATCATTCTCCTGCTGCGAACCCCACTGAAAAATCTCATTTTCCCCACTCCCAGCGATTGTTTTAACAATAAATCTGGGTTTTTTTAGAGCTGCCTTTATTCTCACCTGGTGCGTGGAGCGCTTGGTCCTCTCGCTGAGCAGCTGAGCCGCCAGAGCCGGCACCTGGTACACGGCCTGGGCAGGGACGGCCGGGGGATGGACCCAGCCCTCCATCTTCTCATAGGTGGCTGACAGCACCGTGGCCTTGGGCACGGAGAGCACGGAGGGCACGGAGGGCACGGAGGGCACGGAGGGCACCTGGTAGATGTTGTGTGCTGCTGGTGGCTCTGTGAGGTGCTGGCTGTGGGCCGGGCTGGGCGGCAGGAGCTGCAGGCGGTTGGCGGGGGCCAGGCCGTGGTGGCCGTGCAGGGAGCACCGCCACCAGCCCTGGCTGCCCGGCACGTGCTGCTCCAGCACGGTCAGGATGTCCCCTCTGCGGAAGGCCAGCTCGTCCGAGCACTCGGCCTTGTTGTCGTAGAGCGCCTTGGCCAGGCTGTGCTGGGGACACGGAGCACAAGGACATTGTCACACCCGCGCTCGTCACTGCCCAGCTTGGTGTTCACACCTTGCTGGGATCCACTTCCCACCTCCATCTCCGTTTGATCCAGCCACCCCTTTTGTCCTGGGTTGCAATGTGNGCAAACTAAGACACCTTTTGACATTGAACATTCTCTCTCCAGCACTGGTTTCAGAGTCAAGCTGTTGCACTTTGTGTCTGCTGCTTTCAGTGCAATAAAGAAATAGATAATAATGAGATTACTGTGATATATTTGTTCATCACCTTTTCCTGCTGGAGGCTCTTGAAGAGCACTGCTAATCTTCGTTATTTAGATTTATTATATTGGACTTACATATATTGGACTTGTAAGCTAAAACACAAGAAGTTCCACCTCAAAGTAAGAATCTCTTTTCATGAGGGCGGCAGAGCCCTGGAACAGCAGCCCAGGGAGGGTGTGGAGTCTCCCTCTCTGGAGACTCCCCAAACCCACCTGGATGCATCCCTGTGTCACCTGCCCCAGGTGACCCTGCCTTGGCAGCGGGGTTGGACTGGGTGATCTCCAGAGGTCCTTTTCAACCCTAATGATTCTGCGATCCCTGCATGAAAAATAGGGATTCTGTGATCTCTATATGAAAAATAGGTGCTTTTCCCATTGTCATCCTGTGAATTCTTCATCTCACACTTACTCATTACAAGATCACAGAATCATGGAATGCTTTGGGTGGGAAGGGACCTTAAAGATCATCTCATCCCACCCCCTGCCACGGGCAGGGACACCTTCCACTATCCCAGGTTGCTCCAAGCCCTGTCCAACCTGGCCTTGGACACTTCCAGGGATGGGGCAGCCAGAGCCAGCAGTTAGCTTTAGTCACCCCGGGCATTTGTGCAAAGGGTAGAGAAAGCTATGGATGTCATTTTTTAGGGGTTTTTTCAGTACAAGATAGATTTTGCTTTCTGCTTTAAAATTGGACTGTCTGCTCCCCAGTCAGCGGGACACCGCTTGTGTCTCAGCATGAATTTCTTATCAGAAAGTGCAAGTAATGTCCAGAGAGATAGCACCCAAATAGGAAATGTGATGCCTTGTATTTTTGTCCAGAGCATTTGCTGTGAGGCAGCAGCTGGCCTGAAGCTGCAGCAGCAGAACTGGAATTTGTCAGCTCAGCTGGCGGCCAGGGCCCGCTGTTGGCTGCAGGCGTGCCGTGGTCACAGCCTGGGAACAATGGCTGTTTTGTGGGACAGGGGCAGCTGCCAGGGGTGGACAACAGCCCCTTTGGCCTCACGGTCCAGCCTGGCTTTTGCCTTGACCATGGGAGTCCCCTTTCCAGTGGGACAATGCCAAATGTTGCAGTCAGGCCCGCAGGAATCCCGACCTGGGGTGGGCCGGGGCTCTACCCTTCAAAAAAAGGGAGAACAGCCAACTTTTCCTGTTATTCATCAACACTGCTCCATCCTTGGGTTGGGATGCTGCACAGACACACTCCTGAAGGACAGACCCTCTTCTTCAGCCCCAAGGAGGGTGGGCAGAGATAAAAAAACTGGGATGAGATGATCTTTTCCAGCATGAAGAGCCTTATCCAGGCACACTCAGGAAATGGGTGAAGGGTCAGGAAGGCTGGGGTCAGGATCTGAGCCTGCCTGGGGCACACACAGCAAGGCTGCCCTTCCTACTTGCACCCACACAGCTGAGAGGAACCTTTGGTTCACACTGTGGTTTTAAAAGGCGTATAAATATTGATATTTCCCCAGACACGTCTTTCCTGTGGCGGCAGCACACTCAAGATGCTGCTGAGCCTAATTTTGTCACCAGAGACACAAACCTTTCCATCAGAGGGGTCCCTGCTGGAGGCACAGCACACCTTCCTTTGGTTTGGCCAATAAAGATGTGCAAATGTCCCAGGGCCCGCAGCCCCCAGCCAGAGGCCAGGCTGAGGCAGAGCACGGTGGCTCAGATTTTGTATTTCTGGAGCTGACACTGGGCGTGTGGGCTCACATCTGTCGTCAGCACAAATCCAGGCACCTCTAGAATCATCCCAAATCAAGCCAAGCAGGAGATTAATTAATGAATCAGTTAAATCATAGGGCGCTCTGGGGAACCTGACCTGGCTAGAAAAGAGACCTGTTCATGGATCATCTCCTGTCCCATCCAGAGAGCTGGAATGGGAAAATGAAGACTTTGACTAGAGAAGTGGAGACAAGCCCTAAACTCCAGTAGAACATGACTGAACTGGGAGATTGTCAGACCTCGGACATGCAGGGTCAGTGGAGCTCTTAAAAGGAAGAGACTGAAAAAGGGGAACCCCCCCCCCCCAAAAAAAAACCAAACTCCTAAAGGTTTTCCAGCTAAGGCAGGGCTTAGTTAAATTCCAAGTTTCAGGCCAAACCCTCCATACTGTGGAGCTGGAGAGCACATCTTTGCCATCCACGGTGGGTATCTCATTATTTCAGCCAAGTGTACCACGGGCAGGAGTTGCAGGAGGTGAGTGCTGGCTGCCACATCTGTCTGCAGGGCCGTGGGCTGGGGTTATTTGCAGTGCAGCCTCTGCACCATCCCACGTGGGGCTGTGTGGGGCTGCCTGGGACATGTGTGAGGCATCACTGTGGCAGCCCCTTCCTCTGCTGTGAGCAGAAGCATCCCTGACCTGGCTGTGACTGTAAACAAGAGCTGCATTCCCAGGATCCAGAGCCCTGAGGGATGCTCAGAGAGGAGGGGGCTGTGCTGGGAGCTGCGTTTTTCCCTTTAGCCAGCAGAGCTCTGCCTGTGCAGTGTGTCCTCCCCAGCCAGGGCTTGTGCAGCTCTCTGGTGCTTTGTGTCCTTAAGTAACCAACGTGTAAAAAGCACTAAAGCCACACAGGTGAGGTCCAAGTGATTTTCCTTCTTTGCTTGGCTGGTAGTTTAGCACCGATCACAAAAAAATGAACAGTTTGTAATAGGAGAAGAGGTGTTTGTAATAGGAGGAAAGGTGTTTGTAAGTTTCATTTTTTTTCCTTTTCTTTTTCCTTAGTGTGTGTTAATAAACTGTTGACCTTTAAGTTAGGCCTGTTTCTCCTTTTTCTCCCAAAATCTTGTCTCCCAGGAATAAAACAGAGTAGACACTCGAACCACTACACTAAATTTGGCAAAAAAAATTCCAGTGACCGTGAAACCACTACAGCTTGCTGCTTCATCCCCCTCAGCAGCCTGGTAAAACCTCTCCTAAGACAAAGAACACCCTAAAAGCCCCACAGAAAGCAACTTGAGAGGCAGTGCTGGGGCTCTGCTCTCGCCAAGTGGGTTTAAAGGAGCTGGTGACAGAGCACAGGCCTGGAAAAGAGGAAAGAAGTGTCCCCTGAGGCACTGAGACCCCCAGAGCCCACCCGAGGGCAGGGCAAAGCAAGTGGGTCTGACCCTGCAGGGATTTACAGGGCAGGGGCTCTGCAGCAGCTTCACCTCCAAAGTTCTGGTGTAGCTGGGAGTGCATCTCCTTTCTGGGAGCGTGGCTCAGATGTGGAGACAGTAATTCCCCTCCTAAACTGGACTTTTCCCATCTTTGTTGTTTGCAGATCCTTGTCCAGCCCTGGTCCCTCTGCAAAGCCTCGGCGGCCCTTGGGAGTCATAGGAGTGAAAGCTGCTGCCTCATGTTTATTAATGCAGGAATTGTAATTAAGAGCAGTAAAGCTGATCAGTGCACAGGTCTGTGATGTAAAATTTTCTACCCTCAGACTGACATCTGTGCTCTGTGCACACAATGGATATTAATGCTAAGGAAAAAAAAAAATCCCACTGTCACTAAAATCTCCTGATGTCTCTCCTTCCCCAAGCCTGATCTTCAGCGTCTAGGACCGCGCAACAGAAAAAAATATCATTATAAAATATATACAGACATTGCTGGAAAAGTCCAAGTGAACACAGTGATGTACAGCACGTGATGATTTGAGCACCTCACCCACAAAATAATTCCCTGAAGAATTATTTCACAAATAATTCCTCACAAAATAATTTCTCCATGCCCCAGTCCCATTCAGTTTGTATTTGGAAATCTCAATTTGCTGCCCTATATTATGTCATGTGAACGGGTAGTGCACTATTTCACAGCATTTCAGATAAAAAAAATGATATTTTTCATTTATTATCTTAATTTTGCTGCTTAAAAACTACTATTGACAGCATGCAAATAAAGAGACAGTTTAATCCTGGGAGCTCCTGTGGACCAAGAGGAATATTTCTCATGTTGCACATCCAATACACGTGTGAGC
The DNA here is from genome assembly GCA_013399915.1 of Illadopsis cleaveri. Lineage (NCBI taxonomy): Eukaryota > Metazoa > Chordata > Aves > Passeriformes > Timaliidae > Illadopsis > Illadopsis cleaveri. The sequence continues at coordinate 3,734 of VXBB01013629.1, read as the reverse complement.
TCTTTCACTACAGGAAAGTGGGACTTAAAATATTTGAGGAGGAGGAGGAGGAGATTCAGCAGCGGGCTGTGTTTGCTAAACAGCTCTGCTCATGCATCAGCGACACCTCTGACATGTTTACAGAGCAGCTTCCAGTTAATCTCTTCACCTCCCAACAAAGCTGCAGGAATAAACATTCCCCATCATCCATGAGCTGGGAACAGGCTTCCCTGAGAATTCCCTTTTTTAAACCCCAGACCACGCTGAGTCACTGCAATTTTGCCCAGTTAATTGTAGGGAGAGTTCACATCAACATCCACAGGAAAAGAGGAGAATTTACCTTAAAAGCTCAGATCATTCTCCACCTGCATGTGCAGCATTTCCTGTGACTTGCAGAAGGTCCTTCTGCATTTTTTTGTTGTTTTGTTGGCGTATTTTGGAAATGTTCAGCTCATGCAGAAGTTTTGTGTGAGCTCCAAGGAGGAATGAACGTCAGGACTTGCTTTTATTGCTTTCATTGGTTTTGTGGGGGTGGAAGCAGGTGCTGATCAGCAGGATTTGAATTCTAAATGGTCCAATCAGTTTTTGATCAAATACAGAACCTCCAGTTAAAAAATTCAAGCTCACACATCCTGCAGCTTCACCCAAGGCAGTGCTGCAGAGCTGGGGATTACAAGCTGGAGTTCCTTCTGTTGGTTTCTCCCCAAACTCTCTTTTCTCCACAAATAAAGTCAGTCAAATCCTGGCTGTGTCCAAACAGGATTTCACCCCACTCACAGCATTTTTACATGAGTGCTCTCATGCCCAAGTTCAAGGGAAAATAAACTGCCACTTCCTGCTGCTCCAAGCACTCCCTGTGTGAGTGTTCCTGGGGTTTGGGTCCTCAAACCTTTTTTTTTTTCCCATATGCACCCAACCACTTCAGGGTTTTTTGACTTTTTTTTAAACCTTTTAATATCTTAATCACACCTGGCTACATTTATTTCTAAATGTGGCTTTGCAGACACAGAAATTCCTGCTGGGTACAAGTGTCCTCCTGCTTCCTGAGCTCCACGGGCTCTCCTCAGAGCAGGGCCCTTCCTCCTCATCCTCCTCACCCTCTCTGCCCACAGATCAGGCAAAACATCCCCAGCAAAGCTCAGCAGGAGCAAATGGCCCATTTTTCACTGAGAAATGAAAATTTCCAGGAATTGCTGCTGCTGGAGGTGTCAGGGTGCTGTGCCTGCACTCTGTGCCCTTTTTCTGTGGTGTGGCAGCAGTGGAGGGGCCGAGGTCAGGGTGGGGAGTTTCTGATTCACGAAGAATCAGCAGCAGCACAACTCCTAAAGCTTCCTGGAGCTGCACTTGGAAACCCCAAAAATCTTGTTTTCACCCTGCCCTCAGCACAGCCCTGCAAAGGTTTCTGTGTTTCTGAGCTTTTAATGAGGTTTTAATAAATGAATAGCATTTCCTGAGGTTTTAATAAACGAATAAACACGCTGAATAAACTGAGAAATGGATGATTTCTGAAGAAATGTCACTGAAATTGTAATATTCCTGTGGGCAAAGCGGGTTTTCCAGCTGGCCTGATGGCTGGTGTGGATCCCTGTGCCCAGGCAGCAGCTGGACAGGCTCCTTCCCTGTCATTAGCCCGGGACACGTGGGGACAGCCCTGCCCTGCCCTGCCCGGCTGCCAGGGATCAGCTGGGACCCGCTGAGCCTCTCGCTTGTCACAGCCAAAGCTCAGCACAAAGCCTGGGGGAAAAAACGGTGACAAACGACTGCAAAAAAGGCTTTGATCCATCACTTGTTCCCCCTCCCCAAAGCAGGAGAAAACAGGATTTCCTAAAAATGAGCGCTCCTTTCCTCTTCTGAGCTCCACTTCTCCTCGCAGCAGCTCTGCAGGATGTGGGCAGCCCTCACGCTCCAGTGCAGGAGCTTTCCCAGGCTCACGGAGCTGGGACTGAAATTACTTGGCATTTTCCTCATCACACAGTGACCTCAATTCTTGAGACCTTCCCATTACCCATTTTCTAGGAATCAATGCAACGCCATCATCTTTTTTGAGGTAATGTACAGCTCAGCTCTTAACCTCGGGTTGTTTTTTTTTCCAAGAGGATGTGGAAGTGACCAGTCTGGGTCATTCATGATTTTTAATTAACTTGTCATTACTCAACGTACACAGAACAAACCCTCACCCTCCTCAGCCTCACTGCTTTGCTTGAGAAAGGATTGATTTGGATTATATTAAAAAAAATTAGGACCACGTGCCCTGTTAGTGATGTGCAAATCAGCTGAGCACACACGTTGCAAAGGGACCCTGCCAGATGCAGATTTTACCCTCCATCCCCTACAAAAGAAATCAGGAAAATCATTAAATTAACTGCAGCAGAAAGAAAAGAGCCCAGTACTTACATTGACCTTCATTTTGCTGCCTGTTTCCCTATTAGTCCATCACCTGAGGAGGAGGATGAGGAGGAGGAGGAAGAGGAGGAGGATTTCCCAGCCCTGTCAGAGGGTCAGACAGCACTGGAGGCTCTGGCTGGAAGCCTGGAGAGGGAAAGCTCAGCCTCTGCCACCTCCTGCTCGCTGGGAGCCCCAGGAAAGCAGCTCTGGGGATGGGGGGAGCTCGTTACGTAGCAGAATTCTCTCCAGGGAGCCACGGGGCTGCAGCTGGTGATGTGCAGGACACACAGAGTCCCCTGCAGGGAGTGCCTTCCCTGCTCTGAGCACAAAACCCAGGGCAGCAGGGCTGGACCAGGAACAGGATTGGATTGGGAAGCGTTTTTGCAGCAGTGGGGTTTTTTTTTACTCCTGGTTTGTTGTGTTTGGTTGGGGTTTTTTTGTTGTTTGTTTGGTTTGTTTTTTTATTTTTTTTTTATTTAAGATTTATTTTCTTATTTAAGGTGAAAAGTTTAGTTATTTAGTCCTGTGTTTTCTACAGNAACTTAAAAGTGGTGTGAGGTTTGATACACTTTTAACCTCTCTAGAAAATTGAGCCAATCTCCTTTGTGGTTATAAACCCCCTGCAAAACAACCTCAGCCTGCACAGGCAGAAAAGGAGGATGAGGAGGCTATACATGACCTGCAGCTGAAGGGTTTTGTTTCTTGGACTATTCTAAAAAATCCTGGAATATTATTAAGGTACAATGTCATGTAAAATCATTAATGGTTGCTGTTTACTTGGCAACAGCTGAGTCCAGGCATGCTGGTGCACACGTTTTACCACTTTGGACTCAGGATATCTTGGGGTTTGCAAAGTTTTACTGGTTTTGCCTTTGTACACGCTGGTTTTTTTCTGGTAAAAGCCTCTTCCTTCCTCTTTCCACAGTAGCTTCAAGATTAAATTAGACACTGGCTCTCAAAGCCACAATCCTGTAGCTAGAAAAGACTTGAGTATCTCGAGCGGAAAATGATGAATTGAAAAACTTCATCAACAAAATCTACACCTCTGGGCTGGGAGCAAACCAGCTGCTGTCCAGAGGAGAAAGAATTCCTGGCCCAAAGCAGCACATTTCAGTGCCTTCGTGGGTTTTCTCTATTTTATTTTTTATTTTTTTTTTTAATATCAGAAGCAGCAGTTTGACCCCTTCAGACACTCCATGCAGGTGATTAGGAGCCGTTCGTTTGCTGCCCTGGAGTTTTTCAGCTGCTCCAGCATTTGAAATGATGGGAGAAATATCAGTTACAAAGCCACAACTTGTGGCCTCAGAACTACTTTCAAATAAATGTTTCCCAGAGGGAATTCCAGCTATTCAGGGACACCTCCCACTGTC
>VXBB01013628.1:268317-289157 GCA_013399915.1 Illadopsis cleaveri | reverse complement strand
CATCCAAGGGTGCTGAGGGAGCTTTCCAAGACATTTCCCTTAATTTACCAGCAGTTAACTAAGGAAGTTGCAGTTGACTGGAAGTCAGTAAATGTGCTGCCCAGCTAAAAGAAAGAGCAGAAGGAGGATCCTGGGAACCACAGGTCTGCCAGCCTGACCTTGGTGCTGTGAAGGTCATGAGGGAAATCATCCCAAGTGCCATCATGTGGCACATGCAGGACAACCAGGGGATCAGGTCCAGCTGGCATGGCTTTGGGAAGGGCAGGTCCTGCTTGACAAACCTGATCTTCTGTGACCAGGTGACCTGCTCAGCAGGTGAGGGAAAGGCTGTGGATGTTGTCTTTACTGGACTTCAGTGAAGACTTTGATGTAATTTCCCACAGTATTCTCCAGGAGAAACTGGCTGCTCATGGCTTGGGAAGGTGCACTCTTTGCTGGGCTAAAAACTGGCTGGATGGCCAGGTCCAGGGGTAGTGGAGAACAGAATTACATCCAGCTGATGACCAGGCACGAGCAGTGTTCCCCAGGACTCAGGACTGGGGCCAGTTCTGTTCCATATCTTTATTAATTGTCTGGATGAGGCGATTGAAGCACCCTCAGTCAGTCTGCAGATGACTCTAAAGTGGGCAGGAGTTCTCTGCAATGCAGGAAGGACATTGAGGGGCTGGAGCATGTTCAGAGGAGGGCAGTGGAGCTGGGGAAGGGTCTGGAGCACAAGTCTGATCAGGAAGTGCTGAANTCAGTCAGTCTGCAGATGACTCTAAAGTGGGCAGGAGTTCTCTGCAATGCAGGAAGGACATTGAGGGGCTGGAGCATGTTCAGAGGAGGGCAGTGGAGCTGGGGAAGGGTCTGGAGCACAAGTCTGATCAGGAAGTGCTGAAGGAGCTGGGGGTATTTAGTCTGGAGAAAAGGAGGCTCAGGTGGGACCTTCTCACTCTCCACAACTCCCTGACAGGAGGTTGTGGCCAGGTGGGGTCACTCTCTTCTCCCAGGTAACAAATGACAGGAGGAGAGGAAATGTGCCAGGGGAAGGTTAGGTTGGATATTAATAAAATTTTCTTGATGGTCAAGCATTGGCACAGGCTGCCCAGGGAAGTGGTGGAATCACCATCTCTGGGGGTATTTAAAGGACATGTAAATGTGGTGCTTGAGGACATGGGCTAGTGGTGGCCTTGGCAATGCTGGGTTAATGGTTGGACTTGATGATCTTGGAGGTCTTTTCCAGGCTACACCGTTCTATGATTCCATGATTTAGGTCTCACTATTTTCTTCTCATCTCCAATCTCTGTCCTTCAGAACCCAGCCATTTCTGTAAAGGACATGTCCTTCAGGGCAATATTTTATGCCTTTCTTGATGTCTTTTATTTATCCATTAATGTAAACTCTGTCTGTGACAGGCTTTTAGCATGACTGTTCCTGTGATAAGTTGTTTACTTATTTTTCCTTTGGGTTTTGCCTGTAACAAAAATGATTTACCATTGGGAAGCATTTCCTTGCCTGTTTTTTATCCCAAATTTTCTGCCTCTTGTCATCTGTTTTTTCATTTCTCCTAGACTTACCTCTTTGTGTGTTTGTCACTGCATCTGTCTCCTCAGCCAAGCTGACATTTTTCTGGGCAAAAGCAATTATTTCCCAAACCAGGTTAGGTAGATCAGGAAAGTAAGCAGAGTAAGCAGAATTTAGACCAGCAGAAGAACAGAGCTTTATTTTATTCTGGGAGAACATTAAGATAAATCTTCCAAATCACCCCCCTCTAAATATAAGCTGAGTCTTCTGACATAAATCAGCCAATTTAGCTGCTGGTAAAGGCTTTGTAGTGTAGGCAAGTGCTCCTAAGTGGAGCTGGCTGAAGTGCTGGTGGTTTGACTCAGTTGCTGCACATCAGGTCCCTGATAAGGTCACTGCTCCCCTCGTGCAGCTTTTCTGCAGGTTCATGCAGGTCCCCAAGGGAGAGATGCTCTGCAGTGAACCTTTCTGCATTTGTTGTTCTCACATCCTGGGTGTCTTCTGGCAGCACTCATCACATGCATCATTGCTCAATTCAAGGCTCTCATGTTCTCAAGTCTCTTTGCAGGCAGGGTGGGATGTGGCTGGTGGAGCTTGGGGTTGTCTGGGCTTGAGTGGAGTCAATCATCCTCACAGAGTAATCTCCCTCTGCCACTGATGCTGAACTGCTGCAAGCTGTTCCTACTCAGCAAAGCACATAAGCCAATTTCTGGCTCCATTTCCATTCAGCAGAACACTTAACTGTGAGTTTAATATTAAACTCATGCTCAAATCCCTTAGCTTATTAATGGGTTTAGGTGAATGTCCACTCTGCACCACTGAATGAGGCAGGGATTAATTACAAAGAGAGAAGAGCTCTGCAGAGCTGGGCTCAGACAGAAAACTGGTGCATCCCACCCCAAGGCTTCCCTCCCCACCAGCTGTGCATCCAACAGTTCATTCCCAGGGTACAGTGTTGATACTTTAATCTTGCTCATCAAGGGATATTTTTATGGTGTTGGATCTGCCTGGTGAAGGAGCCTGTGAGGTGGCTGAGGACCTTGGTGAGCCTCTGAGCTCTGCTGGTGTGGGAAGGGTGATGGCACCTGGGTCACCTCATGTGGCATTCAGAGGCCATCCCTCTACACACCTGGCTCTTCTCATCTCCAGCTTCAGACAGCAGAGGTGAAGGATGCACAGAAAGCACAATTGGCTGATGTGACAGCTTTCCCATAGCAGGTGTCACACAAGCTCAGAAAGGGCAGAAGTTGAAATGCTCACTTGCTGCAGTGTGTTTTCAGAGGGGAGGAGGTGACAGCTCCCTTTGTACACTGCACAAGAGCAGACTGGGAAAGGCACCATGTGCCTGCTGGTCTCTGTGAAGGGGATCTTCATCTCTCTAAAGGAGATTCCTCCCTCATCATTTACTCATTGTAGAAAATGCTGAATTAAAGATGGTTTCAGAAGCATGTTGTCTTCAAAAAGTCCTATAATTTAGACATATCCCTTCCTCTGTTGCAGGAGATGACAGAATATTTATGAAAGCCCTGGCACATGTTGTCCAGATGTTGTGGATGCCCCATCCCTGGGAGTGTTCAAGGCCAATTTGGACGGGGCTCTGACCAACCTGGTCCAGTGAAAGGTGTCCCTGCCCATGGCAGGGGTCCTGGAACTGGACGATCTTTAAGGTTCTTTCCAACCCAAACCATTCTATGATTCTTTAATTCTTCAGTTGGTGCTGTCAGTCCCTGAGTGCTGACAAAGACCACAACTCCGTGGGCACAGATCAAGCTCCCAGTCTTTGTACCTCACTTTTCCCACCTTTATAATGGTAATAATAATAATAGTTGTTAACCTCACAGAAATGTGGTATTGGCTGTGTTTAAACAGAAAGTCTGAGTACACTTGGTGGAGCTCCATTTAATTGCTCCTGGATTGGAATTTGGGTTTTCAAGTGTTCCCATTCTATCCATCAGCCTGGACACACTCTGACATGAGTGGCAATAGGGGACTGATCTGTGAGTTCCAGGAAGCAAGGGACAGGGTGAAAGGGAATGGCCTCAAGTTGCAGCAGAGGAATGTAGATTGGATATGAGGAAAAATTCCTTTACTGTGGAAGGGTGGCCAGACATTGGAACAGACTGTCCAGGGAAGTGATGGAATTACTATCCCTGGAAGTGTTAAAACATGTGGTGCTTAGGGATTTAGTAGTGGACTTGGCAGCACTTTGTTGATGGTTGGACTTGATGATTTTAAAGGTGTTTTTCAACCTTAATGATCCTCTGATTCCAAGGGTGCAAACCAGAAGCCTCTCCTTGAACTGAGTGGAGTTGTGCCATTGCCAGGCTGTGGTAAGGAGAGGATGTTTATTGCAGACTGTTTTGATTTGTAGAGTAAAAACACAGAGCTTAGTCATCAAAAACAGGGGTTAGTCATCAAAAACAGTTTACCTTCCTCTCGAAATATGAAAAGGCTTAAAAGTTTGGTGAGGTTTACAGGGCATTAAACAAACACTGCTATTACAATTGCCGGTGTTAATTCTCATCAGGTAGCCTTCCTTCCCCACTCGAGGGGAGACTCAGAGCTCCTTGTCTGCTGCCAAGTGCTGTGACCCTGGTGCCCATAAAAGGTTTCTGCTGTAACTGTCTTGTTATCAGCCCATCAATGTCCTGACACTTCCTAGTGATTAATCCTGTGTTGAAATGAAATTAAGTTTCCATATATTTGGCCAGTGACCCCAGGACTTCCTATTTGGGGAATACAAAGAATAAAGCATCTGTAGCCTACAGGAAGCCAGAGTCTCTGATTTCCTGCAGAGGCAGAACAAGAACAAACAGGGAACACATTTTTCACCGTGGCAGTCGAAAGCGCACGTAAGAGCCCCGTCGGCCCCCATGATGAAAACAATTGGAAGGGGGAACATCCCTGGTCCCAAAATTATTTGTGGGTGGTTTGTTACGTGCACAATATGCCATTAGAAAATAGATGTAACTCAAGTTAATGCTTTTTCCAGGTGACTGTTAAGGTTTCCTTTGGCACGGGTGGTTTGGTTTCCATCAGCGAGATTGTGCCTATCAGGCAAGTGAGTTTTACTTTGCCTTTTGCTGCCCTAGGCTCTCTAAATCCATTTGAGATTAGGAAAATGCAGGGATGGGGGTTTTTTTATGGCTTTTTTAAAATGAGCCAGGCCAGATTCAGGCTGATGTAAATGCCAGTGCAAGGGGCAGGAGGAGGTGATAAGGCAGCAAATCCTACTTGCAGCCTAACTCTGACTTGTGATGAAAGGTATGTGGGGAAGTAGAGGCACCAGGCTGCCTTCTGAGGATCCCTGAAGGGAGATCCATTGCTGCCTCTACAATCCAATCCAGCTGCTCTATACCCACAGAAGGAAACACTTCTGAATGATTCCAAATTGCGGGTTATGCCTTGCATTAATGGGCATCATCAGGTTGGAATTAACCTCTCTCTGAATAATGCTTCTGCCTGAGTACACATAATGGCACATGTGCATCTGCACATACAGATGTGTGTGTGTATGTACAGACAGAGAAAAAGCTGTCCTGTTTACCCATCACCTTGTTGAGGTTGTCTTGGTTGATGGAATGTTCACCCAGCTCTGTCAGATGGGTCTCACTACCCTTTCCCAAGGTTGGTGGTGCTGTTGTTACTGGTTCTTGTAAAAAGAAATTGCCTTGTTTCTGTCCTGCAATGGTACCATATAACCATAACCACTGTGTTTGAGAATACCTTGTTTCCTACAGTTTTGCACCAGTAAAGCCTCTTCTCATGCTTTCTAACCCAGACTGGATGAAGGAGGAGACCCAGGCAGAAGGTGCAGGATGTTGGGCTTGGTCTGAATGGTGGCTGGTTAACACAGACAGCTGTCCTCCAGCAGGCAGAAATGGGATTCCCTGGAAAGTTGCTTGTCTTGGCATTTTTAATATATTGCTGCCTTGAGGGAAAGTGCAAAATGTTGCTCTCCTTGAAACCATGGGGGACTGGCTTTGAAGTTTTGGACCTGAGAGAAGACTCAAAGTCTAACTATGCTATTTGTCTGAAAGGGCATCTTTAACATTTTGTTTGAGTTGTCAGCCTTGGAGTGGTTGTTCCTGTAGCCCTGAAAGTACCAAGTGCCTGAGGAACACAGGATGTGGCTCACAGGTCCTTACTGTGGTGACACTGGGATGATCATGCTATATTAAACAAGTCCCAGGAGAGCTACAGAGAACTGTGAGTGAAGTAAGGACAAGTTTACACCACAAAATGCTTCTCACCACTGGAATGCCAGAAGCAGTGGAAATCAAAGCTGGTCTGCAGCATTGACTGGATGCAGTCTAGACACATTGACTTGGCAAGTGCCTGGAGTTAATTGGCTCTTTTCCTTAATTCAGGCTCTTGTCATAAGGCCTCTCTTCACCCTACAGTTTGGTAGAAGGCTTAAGGAGTACCTGTTTGTGCTGAAATCTGCAGGGATGTGGGAACACAACAGGGAACATGAGCTATGAGCAGAGAGAGACTGGATCCACAAGACTCTCACACTGAAATTCCGTGTCTGCAGCAAACTGGGCTGCACTACCTTTTCATTTTGTTCTCTGCCCTGAGTTTTACAAGGCACCATGTGTCCCTGTCTATGCCAGCGGGCTAGTTAAGTCTCTTCTAATTATTCTAGAATGAGTATTGAACAGATAAATCCAGGCAGTGCTGCCAGCTCTTGTGATTTTGTCAGCCTTGCAATATTTGCTTTTTGTTCTCGTGGCTTTTGCTCCTAGATTCACGCAATGAAATTCCACTATCCACTGGCAAACAAGAGGTGGGGAAAGAAAAGCACTCCAGGTGTCCAGTCTACCTGGCAGGGAAGGAAAGTCAGGACCCATGACACAGGAACTCCCAGGCTGTCAGAACTGGGCTCAGACACCTCAGCCCCAGGAGAGCTCCATCACTGCACCATGGACATTGCAAATAATCCCTGCTCAATAAATCAGACTAACAAACGACTGCTCCTCTCTCTCCCTGCTGCACATCACCATCCACATCATCTCACCACTCTCTTTTCTTACAATTTTCTTTCCTGCTGAGAGCTGCTTGTGGTTTTCTGCTCTTCCAGGGGAAAGCTTGCAGGGAGAGTGCTGCCTTCCCTACACTGAGCTGCTGGAGCCAGATGCAGCAGGGCCCTGACTGAGCCTGGGGAGAACAGCCAAGGCACAGCTCGGATTCCTTGGCAGCTCTGGCCTGAAGAGAGCCCAGTGGAGAGAGCAGGGATACCAGATCCATGCAGGATCTTCCCTCAGCAAATGTGGGGTGCTGCCTGTGGGGGTGGACAGGTCCCCCCAGGGGTGCCCCAGTGCTGTGGGTGGGATCCACTGCTGGTGCCTCATCCTGCATGGGAACCACACTCCTCTGCTCTTTCTAGCCATGGACACCCCTTCCCCATCAGCCAGCCCCTCAGCCACCCCTTTCAACACAGATTTCTTGTAGTACACTCTCAAATCCCATGGCCTGTATGAGAGGCACATGGGACACAGCTTTTCTTGTATTCTTTTGCCATCTGGCCATTGCCTGCAGCACAGGCTCTCTCTGCACATGTGACTCAGCAGCCCAGATGTCCCAGATGTTTGCAAACCCTTCCAGCACCCTCCACTACCCTGAGCCTGGTGCACTTTCTTCCACAGTCCCCAGACTGAAAAGGCTAATCCTTATCACATCAACACTTCAGTTTTGGTCAAAGGGAGCATTAGCTCTCATGGGAGCACCTTGATGTAAAGATTTAAAGAAAGATCTTTCTTTAAGAAAAAAGTAGTTGGATTGCAAAGGTTGCTGTATACAAACTCAGATAATCTTGTTCAGAGTGTTTATTCTTGCTTTTATTCTACTCCTTCCTGTTAAAACCCACCATTGTCAGTGAGTTATAGACATGATGCATGTCTGGAGATGGAGAAGTCGTTTTTCTGCTGCTTCTGTTGGTCAAACCCTGCTCCTTCTGTGAGCACATCAGGTATAAGCATCCCTTTCCCTTTCTCTCACCAACACCAAGCTCTCCTGGCTGTGGCTCCCAGCTTCACCTGATGAAACACAGAAATCTGAGCTCTCCTGCTTCTCCTCTGCACTGGGATAACCCCATGGAAGTCATCAGCACTGGTACCTAATGTGTAGCACACATGGAAAATGCTCTATTTTTTTTTTCTTCCAGTGGTGTAACTCTCCTGATGTAATCATTACCCAAGGATTTCACCAAAATCACTGCTGTGTTGCAAAGGTGTCAGTAAACACAGAATCTCCCTGATATTTCAGAGGTGATAACGTTTTCCTGATACAGCACATAAATTGCCAAATAAGTGCTCTCCTCATTTGCATCACTTTTACCCCAACATAACTCCATTAATTTGGTAGTTGCAGGAGGGGTGTGGCTCTCCCGGGAGGAAGCTCACTTTTGCAGTCCTTGAAATTGATGATCTCTGGGTTTCCAGCCCCTGAGCTGTGATTGTTCAGCAAAAATGAGCTCTACACAGAGCTGATGGAGCTGCACAGCAGCAGGACCATTAACAGGCAATGAGCAGCCAGATCTTTTTTGCATCATTTCAGAGACCATTTAGAGTTGGAACTGCACAAATTAATGACAAGATCCTTAGAGGAAAGAGTGGGTTAAACTTCCTATCCTTAGGCTGTCACTAGCCTGAGTAGTCGTAGGAATTCTGGCTTCTCTCTGATCCATCCTGTGCCCAGTGGCAGAGAGATCAGCTCAGAGGAAGGTCTGACCTTGTTCTCTTTTCCAACCCCTCTTGCAACACCATGCAAGGGACATCTGTGCTTTGCCTTTTCACTGTGTGGCCGAATCACTTGTACTCATTTTCACACCCCTTGGGTCTGAGAAGAAGTTCCTTGTGATTTTCTGCTTGCAGTTAGAAATCTGTAGATCACTTTAAAGCTTTTACCCTAGAAAAATGCACTCTAGGAGCCAAAAAGGTTGCTGGCTCTTGTGTGAGGTTGCTTGTAGTTTATATGATGCCTGATGCAAATTGAAAAACTTTTAAATTTGAATAGGGAATCTTTTGGTCTGCACTGTAGGTTTGGCTGACAGGAAGCCCTTCTGTGCTTCAAAGCTTTCCTAAGATGTCAAACATTTTGAGTTAATTAGGGTTAGGAGCCATTTCACTGTTTGAATTCTTGACAGCAGAGAGTTAAATAAAGCTTTGCTTCCGAAGTCTCTCACTTGGTAACACACACAAAGCTGTTCAGCCTTGATTCCCGAGTTTGCTTTACGATTTTTGGGTAAACATTGTCTCTCCTCTCAGCCCCTGTGAAGGAGCTCTTGCAGGTCTTTATTTGCCTTCTTTCCACAGCAGAGTTTGTCTAGGCTTGGTGGGGATTGTGCTAACTTTGCCACCAAGTCTGCAGGAAGACAAAACACTTTCTACTTGTGCACCAGCCCTTTGAGATGATTGCTGACAGAGGGCTGGGGCTTCAAACATAATAGCAGCACTGAGATGATGAGTTAAGGGTTTACAGATGACTTCTGACAAAGCATTCAGAGCATTAAGGGAGGCTCACCATTTAGAAGTTGAAAAAAGCATTTAGGATTGTCAACTGAGCAAGGTGGTGGCGCCTTGGTTAGGTTTATTCTTGCCATTTTCACTAGCCCTGTAAGAATTTTGCAGAAGAGATCTGCAATCTTTAGGATTTTGTTAGGATGTAGAACATTCCTCCTTGGTTTGTTTTGTTTTTATTTTAATAATCACTGAATGAGATGTCAAGGTTTTATCTACACTGGGAAAAAAAACTACAATAAACTGTTTTAACATCAGAGAACCAAAGCAGACAGCTTCATGCAGACTCTACAATATGACATTAAGGTCTTTTATCAATTTCACTTATGCCTCTGAGCAATAGCTCGCATCTAAAGTTAAATATAAAAGGTCATTTTTATACTGGGCTAGGGGTATTTCCATGGGGAAGAGATGATGGTGTTAATGCACCATATATGTTATAAGTAACTTCTAACACTTTGATAAGTAGACAAGGCCTTTGAGATTGCATCAGGGAGTGATTCCAGAGCTAAATCTTGGCCCAAAGACAGGCTTGAGGCTTATTCCTACACAGCAGGGTTCAGGCCCTCAGCTGATGCCTGAGGGTAAGCTGATGCCTCTCTATTGATTTCTGAAAAGCTAAACCAATTTCCAGCAGAGGAGAATCTGCTCCAGATTTCCCAGCTGCCCTATCAAAAATCTTCTCAGGGCATTGACTGAGGAAAGAAAAAAGGCCTCAGCCTGATTTGAAAGAACATAATAGACCTTTAATTTAATTGACTTAATTTTATTGGCAGCCATTGAATGGTGAAATGAAAACAGATGATCTGGATGAACAAGAAAAGGTTAGATGGGAGTAACCCATTAGTAAATATCAAGGCATCATCCTATTGTCCTCATTTAATAAAGGAACGAGTCAGTAAGTATAATCATAAACATTTTTACATTTTAGTGAAGATTTATTTGACATCATTACTGGCAGAGAGATGGATTCTTGGAACAGCAAAAGATGAAACAGTCTAACAGATGAGAAGTTAGTTCCTTTAGCTGGCAGAGAGTGGCACAGCTCTACAGCCTGACCTATTTAATTCCACCGTTTTAGCAGCTGAGCTATTACTTTGGACTGCTGTGGGATATATGATATTTTTTAAAATGTTTTCTTTGACAAATCTTCCGCGCTTACATCTTCTCTGGCCGATTTGGCATTGCTCTTGCAGGCTCCTCAGAGCCAACAGCTCGTGAAGTTGGACACAGGGCTCTGTGAAATGGCCCAGCAAAGCAGATTTCCCAGAGCCCCCCAAGCCCAGCAGGGCAGGGAAGGGGTGGGCTGCTCTGGAAACCTGCACAACACAGCTGAGACCTGGAGAAGCAGCTTCTCCCCAGGCCTGCTCCACATCCCAACAGTCCTGTCCTGCATTCTGTGCAGCCAAGCTTTCAGCTGTCTAGGCTGGCTGGAAGTCCATCCAAACAGGGTTTAACAGCCACACTAAAAGCTCATCCAAGGACAGGAGTATCCTGAGGGGTAGAACAAGTATGATATGATGTGAAAGAGAGAAAGTTCCAATTAGATGCAGGGAAACCAGACATGACTCCTCACTCAGTTCCTTGTAATTCACTAGTGGTGGGTCCCCCTTGTGTGGGAGTTTTAACAGAACATTGTCCAGACCAACTCTGAAGAAACTTTTCTGAATTACTGCCCACAAATAAATAATAAAACAAACCCTAAAAATAAAACAAACAAACAAACAAAAAATTAAAACCTCAGATTTTTCCTCCATTTTAGATGGAAGTTGGTTAGAAATGTAATACTCCAGGAATGCAGACTTCTTGCAAAGATGGGATTGGGTTACCCAACCAGGAGCTCACATTGAGGTTCAGAAGCCTCACTTTCCATCTCTGGCAGCTGCCCCAGGGCTGCCCCACTCCCTTTGCTTGTAGAGTCAGCCAAATTCTCTAGGAGCACCCTGGGCACTCAGGAAATCTCCAAAACCTTACACCACCCTCCCCTTGTATCATTTGCTTCAGTACCACCCCAGCGGGATGGATGTCCCCATGTTACAGGGAATGCTTAGGGTGTGCTGGTTTCTGCCTTGATTTTCTTCTTCCCTCTTTCCCCAGCTCCACTGAAGTGGCCAAACCTGGCTCTGTGCTGCACCTCCAGCCAAACCTGAGGGGCAAAAAGGCAGAGGCACCCATGGTAAAGGACATGGCAGCCCAGTGACACTGTACAGGCTGGGCTGGCACTCCATGGAGCTGATCACGCAGCAGTAACTTCTTTTTGCAGTGCTCCTGTCCTGTCTCCCAATATCTTTCCCTTGGGTTTAATAAGCAGAGCCCTCACAGGCTTCACTGTATGCTGGCTTACAGAGAGGTCACAAAAATCAGTGTTCATCCTTTGGTGCCATGACAAGCAGTGAGGAGAGGATATGAAGGGCTCTGTTTTGGGGAGGGACACAGGCAGCTTCTCTTGTCCCAGAGCAGTGGTGAGTTACAGACATATCCTCTCCTTCTGGGGGGAAAGACTGATGAGGGCAGAGGGGCAGAGCCTCTAATACTGCATTCCCACAGCCCAAACCACTGCAGGATACACCTGCAGCTGTGAGACCAGGGGTCAGAGCAAGCCAGTTTCACCTGAAAATCCAAACACTTCCTCTAGATGTAACCCCAAATCCAGCCCCTTTCCCTAAAGAAAACCCCAAATACAACCAGTCCCATTCTAAATATTTTAGTTTTCAGCACTTTTCAACAACAACAAAAACAAAACAAAAGAGGTGAAAAAAATTAAGGTCTTCCTGGGAAACCAATTCTTGGTGAAATTTTTCGGTCTGGTCCAGAACAGAACATCTTGCAGGGGATGTCCCTGTTTGAATTCCAGCACCAGCACCAGCCTGTGACTCAGAATCAGGACTGCTTTGCTTGGCTCCCGGGGCTCTTGAAATCTGTCTGAGCACCACAGACTGTGCCTGGTGTGGGGTGGGCTCCACAGAGGGAGGGCTGTTCCCTGCACTGTGCCCTGCTACAGAGGAAAAGCAGCTTGTATCCTAACACGTTTTGCCTGGCAGGCATTTCAAAGGCTTCTCCTCTGAATCAGGGCTGCAGGCACTGCCTACATTTCCTACTTCACAGAAACTGGCAGGTTGAACTCTGCAAAATTCCTTAATCCTGTTTATCTGCTGTCTCCTTCCAGAGAGGCACAATGCTCCTGTGGCCTCTCTGAGATTTCCTCTGCTCCGTTTCCAGCGTTACATTTGCCCATTTGAAGGCCAAACACAGGCAGGATGAGAGCAAGGCAACCCACAGCCCCTCAGCACACCAGAATTTGGGATTTCAGTGTACAGTAAGGCAGGCAAGTGCAAAGGTACTGTGCCCATTTAGCCTTTTCTGGATTAATGAAGTCCACAGGGTCCAGAGCAGATGCTGAGCACATAAAAATTATCCATTCTGAGCTACAACAAGCTCAAAATGATGACCTTAAGAGAGGAGCAGTGGAGGTCACACTCCTCCTTGCCTGTTCCTCCTGCCCTGCAGTCCTGATGGGACAGGAGAAAGGTGGATTGAAGATGCAGGCAGGGGAGCCAGGGTTACCTGTCTTCTAGGCCAAAATATTGATCTCAGTGCTCTGAGCCACTCGATGCAGGGATGCTGTTCTGTGCAGCTGAACTTTGTATCTCTGAGGGCAAGGAGAAAATAAATCAGCTCTGTCCTTAACCTTTGCACAGGGAAAATCACTTCTCTGCTTGCCAGGGAGGAGCAGTGGTCTGGTCCTCAGGGGTTCTGCTGGGCTGGGTGTCCATGGGGGACAAAGAGTGACCTGGGGAGCTGAGCAGGGCCAAGGTGGGGATGGTGACACTGGGTCAGGTTGCAAATGTGGAAAGTGAGGCACTGCTGGAGTGTAGGGAGAGGAAATGCTCAGGCGAGGTGAAAGGCCCCAATCAACCACCTTGATGAGCCTTTTAAAAGGGCTTAACAGTGGTTCATTTACTCTGAGTTGGATGCACAGGAAAAATACCAAGGAGATATTCTCAAGGGGTCAAAACAACACAAAAGACATTACTGGTAAAATTCAGAGAATCAGCTAAAATTTGGCAAAAGGTTTGGTACAACATTCAATCAACATAAAACACATCTCACATTCTCACAGCATTAACTTGGCCCATTCAACTAAGCAAACTTTAAGCCCGTTTGGTGTTATGTTACTCAAAATATTCCAAGAAGAAGGAATTAGAAGAAGAAGGAGAAAGAGAGACAGAAAAGATATGGAAAAAGCACACAAATAGCTATCAGCTCCTGGGTTCCTGTGATGACAGAGGAGAGGTAGGGTCTAGACAAACACGATGGCTTCATGTTCAGCCTTAAATACCCCTTGGCCTTCTCCCAGGTGGGACTTCTGGTCACTTTGCCACTCAGGAGCTGGGTCAGGGGCTCCAGGGGTGGGTGTGGAGCATTGCCTCTGCTGTGCCAGTGACTGGCACCACTCCAGGGGTGGAGTGTGAGGAGCAGGGCACTGTCCCTGCCCCACACACCTGCATCCCAAAACATCTTGAAGCACCAATCTTTCCAGCCTCTGACACAAGGGCAGTATGAAGGAGGAAGAGCAGGAGAGAGGAGAGGGTCCCCCTTTTGGGAATGGCCAAGCCCTGTGGCACAGGGAGCAATGCTCACCTCCTTGGCTGGGGCTGGAGTGACGAACGTGCACCAGCTGCTGCGGGTGAGGGTGTGTGGAAGCCCTTGGCGAGCTCGTGTCTCACCCCTCTCCCCTCCTGGTGTGTGCAGAGATCCCTCCACCAGCTCCACGATGGGGCTCCAGTGATGAACCTGAAGGTCAGGATCCTGCTGCTGAGTGGCTCAGGGAGGCTCCTGGAGCAGGGCTGGTGGCACAGGCATGTCCAGCCGGTGTTGGTGCCGAAATCTTGGCTCTGCAAAGTTTGTGTGTGGGTATTGGCTGAGCCGGGATCGTGCCTGGATATGATTCACCTTCCTTCCCCTTCAAGGGAGGTACATTTGGGGACCTATGACCAGGTTGGCAGCAGCTCTGTGGAACACTGACTGTCTCTTGTGGGGCTGAGGAGGGAGGTCACCCCAAGCTCATTTCTAGAGTCAGCCTCTTTCTGTTATTTACGACACAATTTTGCATAACGAGGGTTGCTCGTGAGCCTGTTCTTTAGGATGGCAAACTGAAGGACCATATGTCATGGTTTGGACTGCCAACACATCAACATTGCAATCATTTGCAGACTGTTTTATATTTCTTTGATTCTGGAATCTGTGTAATTAGCTCCTCAGAACAGCCGGGTGGAGGAAACGTGGTCTGTTATTTGGGCAGAATTAACATCCTTGTTCTCTGCATTGTGATCCTTAGTTTCCTAGGGCTGCTGCCAGAGCAGTGGAGAGATCAGTGCTGAGACATTGGTTCTTTGAGCCTGCCCTCATTGCAAAACTATTTCTGCTCCTTTTCTAGGCTATCCCAATGACCTACAACTGGCACAAGACGTGCTGGTGCTGTAATTAGTAAATACCTTCTGCAAGTGGCAGCAAAAGATTTATAGCTGCCATCGGAGGCTTTGCTTTCAGCAAAAGGAGAAGCACCAGAGAGTTTGCTGCTGTTTACTGCATTTATCTGCAGACTCCCAGCAGGGCCCAGCCAGCATTTTGTGCTGCAGGCCTGCTAAATAAATCTTTACTGACCTGTTGTGGCAGAAGCCACAAATGAATGTGCTGGTGGGGCAAGAGTTATGTTATTTTAGTAGGTTAACAAACCCATACAGACTTCTGCACTGTAAGCATTTGGCCTCCTACCAAGGGGTATGATCATTCTGTTACGCTTTGCATTCCTGTCCCGGTGGTTTATGCAGGTTGGTTTTTAGCAGTGCCTGTGTACAGCCAAAAAGCAGAGAGCAGCCATGCCAAATGGCCTCCCAGTCACTTGTGCTTTGGGGGCAGGAGAGAAGGGGAAGGACTGAGAAGGAAGGATATCAAAGACAATTTTGCTTCCATATTTGACCTGGCATGGAGATCCATGGTGCACATGCAAGGAAAAGGGAGCTTGTTTTTTGCCATTTCAAGTAGAATGTCTTCCAAAGAATTTACCAGCTCCATGCTGTGTCTAGTGCTTGATTGGCCTCAATCAAGAGAGCTTGGCCAGAGCTGTTTCTGGTGTTTGGACACCTCTCTTACCCTTTTTCTTCCTCACCCCTTCAGAGGCTTGTGCACCCATGGATTCTCCTTTGCTTAGAAAATGGTGAGGTTATATTGGTCTCTCAAATAGGAGAAACTCTCTTCTTTGCCTGGCCTAACAAACTATCAAAGGGATGATATCTTTGATATCATTGCCTCTTAATAAATTCAGTCAAAATTGTCCAATAAGTTCAAAAGTTATTAAAGTCAGGGGGAGGGGTGAAAAGTTCTTTGTTTCCACAGGAAAACATGCAGAAGGGGGTAATGTGTGTGTCACAGAGGAAAATGGAAATGACTATTTGCAATCTTAGCACGCTGTAACTTATCTCCTCTCTGTTATTCCTATTAACATGTAATACAAATGTTTTAACTGATCATTTTCTCTTCCCATCCACCATTTCTGCTCCCTTGGCCAGGTCCACAGGTGGCATGGACAGGCTCCTTGGGCAGTTTGGAATGCCTTCCTCTTCCCAGACACTTCTCCTTGGGATACCTATCCTCGCTGCCCAGAGGGACACACTCGGCTCCTCATCTCCAAATACAGCCAGGTTCGAAGAGGGGCAGTATTGGTATTCTTAATACCTCTGAGTGTCCAGTCCTTGCAGAGAAGTGGCTAAAAATCAATTAGCGAGAGGGCATGGTTGAGTGTGCCTTGAAAAAGCAAAAAGGTTTTAATAAGGAAAGAAAATAACACAAACACAAAGGCAAAGCCAAACACAGTATAGAGACTGGTCTCATACTTGCTACAACACCTGGAAAAGCGTGGAGCTTCTTTGTTCTCTCTCTCTTCTACTTGACAATTGAGGACTGGCAACCTGCCAATAGAAAGAGGTGCAAGTTTTGAGGGACTGTAACAAAGTCCAACAAGTACTTCTCTCTTAGTACTGAGCCAACCACTGTCAGAAAAGTATGAAAAGTTCTAAGTAGACTTCCTAAAATGTCTAGAAATAAATCGAAACCCCTTTCCTTACACAAAAACACTGGCTGAGGGTGTAAAGTGTATGCTGCCAACAGGGCAGCTTGTCAGGTACCACCTCATGGCTCCTGGCTCACACTACTCCAGTTCTGCCCTCCCCCTGATGTCCCAGTCCCACTGAAAGGCGCTGCTGGAGGGTGGGACATGGCTTTGGATGTGATATCCAGGGACAGAGCCAAAGGTGGGTCAGCTGGATGGGCTGGAACACGTCCCCTGGGAAGCGCCTGACTCGGCTGCAGTAGCTGGCCTGGAGCTGACCCTCAGGCTCGTGGCATTTCTGTTGTGGGATGCTATTTTGATGATGCTTCTGCAGATTCAGTGTCTTTTTGGCCTTGCTCCCACTGACGTTGTGGCCGTAGGTCTGGACATCAGCAGGTCACAGCCTCTCCTCTTGCTCACCTCCTTTCTGCTGCCTTTTGCCTTGCTGTCCTCAGTGCTGGGCTTTGTTTTCATTTGGGAAAAGGCTCAACAAACTGTTTCTGCCTGCAGTAACTCCATCTCCCTTCTTCTCCCTCATGTTGCTACTGTTGTTCATAAACTTGAGATGTTTTCAGACTTCAGGGTACCCTTTTGGTATTTAGTCCGATTTCAAGAGGTGTTTTGAGGAGCTTGAGGTAGTCACCCCTCCTGCTGAGAATTGTTCTCACCCTCAGCCACCATCCCTGTTTCAGTTCATTTCTTTTCCATTTGGCTGCCACTTAACCATCCAAAGGTTTTGGCAGCTGTAGTGGTATAACCAGGCATGAATTCGACTCCTAAAAAGGATTTGGAAAGAATTGGGTTCTGAGTTTATTGGGAATTCAGTTGATCAGTAGAATAGAAAGGGGAATTATTTGCTGTCACCCAGAGGATGGCATTGTGATTGTAAATAGAGTGAAAGGCCAAAAGCATTAATTGTGATGCATTAACTTGTTTGACCAGAATCTGCTTGGAAGATATAGAGGTTTCAGTCATTTTTTTGGTAAGAATGTGGCAGCTGTTGATACCTATTTATAGATGACTGTGACCCTGAAGGTTTCTGGTAAGATGTTTGCAAAGCCACTGCTATCCCGTGAACATTCATGTAAATGAGTTGGCATTTTCCCAATGATAAAAGGCCAGTTCCAATATCATAGAATTACAGAATCGTTTGTGTTGGAAAAGACCTTTAAGATCATTGAGTCCATGCATCTGATCTCTTTCTGACTACATGTTGCAGGGTATTTGCAAATGAATGTAGAAAATAGATATCTGGGGTCATAAAAGGGCATGTCTGAGAGATTGCTTCTGTGGCTTTTCCCAGGGTGAAACTGGTCTGCCAAGCAATGGGGACTGTGAGCATGGAGCTGATAGCAAGTCACTAATGTGGTTTGTTTTGTAAAAAAAGCCCCCTTTGAGTCAGTGGTTAAAATGCTCCCTCTTCCCTTGGCTTCTGCTGGAGTCAGCCTGTGCCTTTCAGTTATAACTTTTATCTGTGTGTTCAGAATTTAACCTCAAGAGCATAACTGCACTGCATTAATTAAGCTTTATCTAATCTCCAGCTAAACTGACAGTCAACAAACAAACAGAGCTTTCTCAGGATGGCATTTACGTGAGGCACAGCACATTTTCACCTCTGGGGCAGTGGTGTTCCCCAGTCATTGTGTGGTGCACGTTGTGGGAGGAATGAATCCCCTCCTTACAGCTTATCTGTGTCAACTATAAAATATCTCTAAGCCTCTTGTTCCAGGAAATATGGGGGGCAAAAGAGTTCCTTTTGGACTGCACCTCATCCTCCAAGCATCCACAGGGTGTGACACCCCGTAAAGTGCTCAGTGTGTAAGATCTGATCTTATTCTTCAGTTTTATATTTCCTTTTTTGCTGCATCTACTTGCTCAACATACTGCCTCTTTGAGGAAGGTATGGATGTGTACTTCCATCATATTCAAGCTGGAAAATATTACTAAACCCATGTCTTACACAGAGGTGTTTTGTGAGTACATCCCCAGGACTGATCAAGACCGAAGCTGGTTTTCTGTTTGTTGGCAGCACAGGCCAGATGGGCATTTTGAATTAAAATGGAATGAAAGACAAGAAATGACATATATATTAATATACATATGTTAGTGGGTGCCTGAGCAGGTTTTCAAGGAATTCCAAGCTGCTATCACAACTGTTTTCATTAAAACTAAGCCCATCAGGATGTTATGTTTGCACAACAGGATTCTTAGGTTCTTTTTCTCTCTGAGACAATCTCACTGTTGTCCACACCTGAGCATAAATATCCCATTCCAGCCTGATTTTAGTTCAGAAGGAAAATCATGAATGATCTGGTTGACTCAGGTGTTCTCCCTGTCTGTGAGTTCCAGTGAGGCAAAGCCATCTGGTCTTCCCCTGGCTCTAGAGTCAGAGCTGAGCAGCTCTGCTGCAGGGAGACAGAGAGAAAGGGAAATGTGAAATAGTAAGGCCCATGGGTGTTAAGAGAGCTATGAGAGAACCTGAAATCATAAATGAAAAATCTCTCCTAATTCAGGAGGACATGCGTCATCTTCTTCCCGTGACTTTTCACCCTTGAAATCTTCCATGGGAAGAAACACAGAAGGAAAAACCTTTTCACTTGTGCTTAGTGGGATGCCAGCAAGTGGCAGCAGCTCCCTGCCTGACAAAGAAGCTGTCCACATCTCGCATCATCTGCCTGCTCCCTTGTTTATCTGAAAACAAAGCAGCAAAAAAATGTGCACATTAGAAGCTCTTCTGACACTGCTGGAGTAGCTTAGCCCAGGTCTGGCTTGAGGGGCTGCAAGAGGTGAACAGAAAGCTGGGGGAGAAGTCCTGCCCTGATCCCTTTGTGAAGAGCTCCAAGGAGATCAAGTAGTGTGGAGGAAAGGAGGGATGTGGGCTTTAGGAAATGCGGAATTCCTTTTTTGCAGGAGGAGCTCCTGTTGCTATTCTGGTTTCTGTGTCTTCAATCATCAAATGCAGCTTTTGTCTTTTGATAGGGCAAGGAGGAAAGTAGTGTACAATGGTGTTCTGACAGCCTGGCACACCCCAAATCTGTAGTTTAAAGCTTTCTTTGTGCCAAATTTGTCCTTGTAGTGCTAATGACCAGGTTGCCATAAATAGCCACTAAATGGGTCTGACACAGTAAAGGAAAGTGAAGGTCAGTGTTGGCTCTTGTGTTGTATTTTAGATCTCTGTATCAAAGAACTTCATAAGGAAGGGGAAGGTGCATTTTCAACTTGGGTTTTCTTTTAGATACAGAGGGGGGAAACTGAGGCATGAGAACAACTGCTTGTCAGAGCAGGATGGGGAGGAGAATGGAGGTGGGCTCTGCCTGATGTTCTGCAAGGACACAGCCAAGCAACAAATTATCACCATACAGGGCAAAATTAACTCCCCATGGAAATCAAAGGTAAAGCTGCCACACAATTCAGTAGAGGTGGGACTTTGCCTGCAGCCCAACTTGAGCAGCCTAAGCTTTGAGCCAAGTATCCCAAATGGAATTCCTGTGTGGGGAAGGAAGGCAGGCGTATTTGGGATGCTGGGATGAAGGTGCTGTGCTGGCCACAGTGGCTGCACGAGCAGGGATGGAAGGGGACATGGAAGGTGCTTGTGTGGGAAAGCAGGTTCTAGACTGCCTGGCCCATATAGAGCTGATACCTCATTTTAGGGTCCCAGCACTTGACAAGGTGTTTTCATGACAGCTTGGTCACTGAGCCTGGCACCCTGAGAGGACATCACCCTTTTCATGGGTCCCAATGGGTGAGAAGCCCAAGTGCCCTCCCTCTCTGCCTCACTAACAGGTGCCTGTCCTGCACCTTGTAGGGGGGGCAAGTCACGGGGCATTTTTAAAGATGGGCAGTGCCAGAGGTTTGATGGCTGCATTTCCTTAACCTGCCCTAGGCCAGGCTTTGAATGTTACAGCTTGGGAGCTGAACCACACCACTGCTTGGATGTACCAGACCTCACTGCTGGCCACAAAAGCTCAGTTATGCCCCAAAACCAGGGGAATTTAGGATATGCTTCCCTTTTCGACCTGCCACAACAGCAAGACCATCAGGTCTACAAGCTTCCACACTGGGAGGTATTTCACTGAGGGAAGATAAGCCAGAGCCTAGCTTGGATGCAATCCCTTAGTAAGACTCTGGTTGCCCAAAAATAACAAATTAGGCAGGGCAGAATTCCTCTGAGACTGGAAACACACTCTTCTGGGTACCAATGGTTGGATGGAAGGGAGAACAAGGCACAGTGCAGCTCCACCAGGGAACAGCAGCTCTGCTCCCAGTAACTGCAGGTACCAGAAGGCTCCTGGATATCTCCTGCAAAATCAAGTACAGTTCCTGCCAAGGAGGTTGGTTTTCACTTCAAGGCTGGGTGAGACTGTTCTGGGTTGGCAATGCTGGCACGTGCCCCACTGCCACACTTTGGGGACCACACTGGCACCATTCCCCAGGGCTTTGTGGGGCTGGGCAGAAAGCATCTTCACTGCTGTTGCTGCCAAGGTGATCATGGATGGGCAAGGGACACAGAGCTGTCTCATGGAGAGCTGGCACCTGCTTTATTTCATGGTAACCACAGCAATTTGTACTGGTGGGAGCACACAGATATGACAGGTTACATCCATTGGGGCAATGCTGGACTGTTGCAGTGGGTTTTTGGTTTTCTCTATTTAATGCTTCATTTATTTATAAGTTTTTTATGTACCCTGTACCCTCCCCCCCCCCCG
>VXBB01013628.1:245892-268206 GCA_013399915.1 Illadopsis cleaveri | reverse complement strand
CATGTGTCCCTCTTATTTTGAGTAACCCCCTGACTCTGCTAGTCACTCTAAAGCCTCTCCCAGAGTCCAGAAAATTCTGGAGAGGGCCTGGAGTGATTGGCCAAGACCCAAACTTTCCCCTCCCATTTTTCCCTGATTTGATATAACAAATGTCTATTATGTTATGAGCCACTCCCTGAATTCTCTTCATTGGTCTGTAACTAAACCCAACCCTGTGTACCTCCCTCCTATAAAACCTGTAATTTCCCACGTGCTCCTTGTCTCCATGAGGCTGGAGCCGTGGGGTGAATAAACTCTGCTGGTCTCCCCCTCCTGGAGTCCCACCTTTCTTCTCCCTGCCTTTGCCGTGCCCAGCTCCTGGTCGGCAAGAACCTCACACAGTGTTGTGCAGCGGTGCAACACTGGACAGTGATGGCATCTGCCAGCCCCTGAGGATCTGTGTTTAGTTTGCAGCAGCTCAAAAAAGACTCCAAAAAGAAGAAGGAGAGGGAGAAGTTGTCCTGCAAGAGAGGCTGTGGCTGTGCTAAGAGGGTTGAGCTCATTTCTGGGCTACTCTCAGGAGCCAGTTCAGTTCATGTGTTTGTGAAACACCCTGTACTGACTGGTCAGCCCCAGAGTGACCTGTTCCTCTTCTCTTTCTAAGAAATGACCCGTTCCTTTAGACATCTCTGTTTTTCCCTACCACTTGTGCATGCCCAGAGCTTCCCTGCCTGGCATCAGCCACTCTCGGGGGCTCGGGTGACAGAAGCTGAGCCTGAGAAGGCATTTTCCAGAACAAACCAGTGCCCAGTACAGAACCCTCCTTCCAAGTAGGACAGGCTGGGTTGGAGCCCAGGGAATGACCTTTTCTGAGTGGCATTCTCCCATGTAGTGTGACCTGATGTCACTCAGCTGCCAGGCAGTGTTGTGACGTTACAGTCCTCCCCCAAATCCAAATCCAGGCACTGCTGGTAAACCACACAGGATGCCAACCAAATTTTGCCATTCTTCTCTAAATGTTGCTTAGGGTGAAAGTATTTGACCTTAAATTACACTTCTGTTTTTTGAGAAGAGAGCTTGTTTCTCAGGAAAGATGGGTTTGATTCTTTGGTTTTGGAATAAACCTGGTGTGAATCCCCACGTGGTTTCGTGCTGCCTGTCCTTCCCACCCAAACAGGGACACTTCTGTAGTGGCTGGCATCAGATGTTCAGGTAGGGAGTCTGAACCCTGCTCTGTGCTCTCAGATTGGGTTCAGGCAGCCACCCAGGAGCAGGAACACTTCTGGCTGCAGAGCAATGCAGGCTGTGTACCCAGGGTAAATGGAATTTACCACAAGCTGGTAAACAGCTCTGTTTAGCACGTCAGCTCAAGTGGGAGACAATCCAGTGTGAAATGTTTGCACTGAGAAGAAATCACTTTTTTTCCACTATCTGGCTTCATCCTGATACTACTCAGCCAGGCTTGAGCCCGCGCTAATCTGTAGAGAGGGTGAAATCCAAAGAGGTAGAAAATAAAGCTCTGAATCTGCCACTGCCACTGCACTACCTACCTCATCTTCTTCAGGCTTCTTGCTACCAGTGCAGAGAAGCAGAGAAGAATCACAGAATCACAGAATGGTTTGGCTTGGAAAGGATCTTAAAGATCATCCAGTTCCAACTCCCCCGCCATGAGCAGGGACACCTCCCACTATCCCAGGCTGCTCCAAACCCTGTCCAGTCTGGTCTTGAACACTTCCAGGAATGGGGCATCCACAAGTTCCAGGGCAACCTTTCCCAGTGCCTCACTACCCTCACAGCAAAGAATTCCCCCCTAATATTGAATCTAATCATAGTCTTAGTTTGAAGCCATTTCTCTATGCCCTTATCAAAACTATCCCTTTATCTGTAGGCTCCCTTTGGGTACTGGAAGGCTGCAAAATGTAAAATATATTCCTCCTAATTTCCCTACCTGACTTGTGCATTGTCACACAACAGGTTTCTTTTGCTTTGGGCATTAGAGAAATAAGATGGAAGTGACAGAGATCTTTGATAGAAATGTAAAGATGGGAATACACACAAAATCAACAGAGTAAGTCAAAATTCAAAATTACCTTCCAGAGAACTGCACTCAAGTGTTTAGGACCTGTTGTTGCTCTAGTCAAAGGTAAGTTTTTGGATTTAATAAAAAATAAAAAGGAACCAGCTAAATGAAATAACATGACTTTTGGACTCTGTGAGGTCAAATGATAGTATTCAGTGTTAGTATTTTGACCTAAAAGGAATCAATGAATAAAATATTTATTTTATATAGATGGCCAAATTCTAATATATATAAGTCTTGCTTTCCAAAGCCAGCTCAACTATTGGGAAGAAAGCTTGCTTGATTTTTGATTTTATTGCTTCTCTACTTTGTGCAAATTCTATCTGCAGCTTTTCACTTTCCAGTCCTAATGATAGCTCAGTAAGCAACCTGGCTGGGCTCTGAGAATGCAGGTGGGGTTTGCACCAGGAGCAGTTTAGCAGACCTTCCTCCTGACCTCCTCATGCAATTAGCTGTGGTCCTGCTGGGCTCAGAGAATCCCCTCTGAGTGCAGCTGCAGTGAACAAGCAGGAATTTCTGAGGCAGCAGAAACTTGCAAACCCTTCCACAGGATTATCAAATGACAGCAGGTTGGAGGTATGTAATGAGAAGCACGGGTTCACTGACTAAGCATCCCTAAAGGGACTGCTGCTTAATTCTTTCGTACATGGTGCCCTGTCACCCTGCCCTGAAGGAGCAGGAGGAGGCAAATGTGCCCTGTAATTGAAAGGAAGGTTGATTTACTGCCAAATGACAGTAATATGGAGTTTGCCTTCTTACTGACCTGCCTGCAGAAGATCAAGCAGGCTGCTCTGTACGATCCTTGATTTGTCCCCACTCCTCTCTTTTGGGAGCACACAGCTGTGGGAATTAAGCTGGTCCTGCACCTAAGCAAGCCCATTTCCCTCAGGATTAGCAGCTCTGGCTGTCACAGCTACACAGCAGGACATTCATGTGAGTGTATTAAGGTAACCCTGAGGGTTTTCCGCGTGGACAGCACAGGGGCAGGGGATAGTTTGAGTACCAAAGTCCTGCCCAGGTTTGTACAATCCATGCCAACAGGCTTGTGTTCGTATTTATTTCACTGATGTCTCTATCCAGGATAAGTCTTACGAGACCAACATGTGAGGAGGTATGGAGCTGCATTCCATCACACCTCCTGCCTGCAAACATCACCCTGGCATCGTGCCAGTGCCTCCCTGGAATCTCCCTGGCGTCAGCTCTGCCTCAGCCCTGCATCACCCTGGCATTACGGTGACTGCACAGGACTGCATTATTTCCCTGGCTGCTGGGAATGTCCTGAGAGCTGAACGAGTGGCAGCTGCTTTGGGATACTGTGAATTCCTCCTGCTAATGTCCTCTCTTGTCTCCTCCCCGCCCTGCCTCACCCCTGCCCCTGCCCTCTTGTTCTGTGGCAAGGGGGATACATAGCACAGGAGGCATCACACGGATTTGTCTGGCAGGTTTGTAATGAGAGGAGTGTGATGACCCTGCACATTCATCAGATGGTTGTTTTCAGCCTGGACCCATCTGTGATGTTTTTATTATTTTTTTCCTCCCTCTGCTCAGCTCAGGCTGCTCCGGGAGAAGTGGCACGTAGGCACATACGTCCTTGCGCACACTATACTTGTATAAACTCCATCAGGAAGTCATCTGGCCAAACTTTCCAGAGCTCTGCTTTTAACTCTTCCCTAGGCAGGCTGTCCTGTCAGCCAGGAGATATCCAGGGAGCGTGGACATGTGCCTTCATCCCTCTGTTCTCTTTGCTGATTCCCACCGCTCTCCTTCCTTACAAGCCCCGAGCTACACGTGGATGAGCAGCTTCTGCACCCATCCTACTCTGAGTTCCCACAGGAAAAAAAAGCCCTTTAGCTTGTGCACCCACAGGGTTTTGCATTAAAACCCTGCCTTGGCTTTTCTGGAGGGTGAAGTAGCAAAATCAGTAACCAAAAAGTGCCCCAGTTGGGGCAGGAGGAAGGAGTGTTGGTGGGATAAGGCTGCTGGCAGGGGCAGCTCTCCCTTGCTGTTGTTGCTTCAGAAGGGTGTTCTTACTAGGCACACGAGTAGCAGAGGAAGTTCTCACAGCCCTGAAATGTCTTCTGTGGTTAGGGAATGATTTAAAAAAGGCAGCCCCTTCAGAAGTGACCCTGTGTTCAGTGGAGACGTGTCTCACTGTGCGTCCCACTCTGCAAAATTAAACAGCCACCAATGTGCACAGAGATGTTTCAAAGGGATGAGAAAATCCCTGTGAGGTGGCTCACGTAGCAGAAAGGCTGCTATTCCTCCCCGAGACATGTGTGGATTATTAGCTAATTGTTAAATCCAAAATAAGTCATCCCACTTTGTTAGTGCCTGTTAACTACCAACTGACAGGTTTCAATGGCTCTTACAAGATTTATCCCTGGAAGTGTTCAAGAAATGACTGATGTGGCACTCAGTGCTGTGGTTTAGTTGACAAGGTGGTGATTGATCAAAGATTGGACTCAATGATCTCAGAGGTCTTTTCCAACCTTAACGATTCTGTGATTCTGTCCTATTTTGGAGCCTACTGCACAGGGGCGAATAACTGGGATTTTTGGAAATGTTATCCTCTGCAACTGGGCATGGAGCAGGGATGTTTGAGCTCATTTGCTGTTTGGCCAATGGTTCCAGCCACTTTTTGCTCATTCTTGCTTGGAGTGAATACAAAATATCTGTCAGATCAGCACTGGAGATGTGCCACCAATGGTAATGCTGCCTCTCCTGACTTACACCACTCTAACCAGCCCAGAATGTAACCATTTATCCATGAAGTTGTTCACAGGCTTAGTTCCTGCTTTACTCCCTATTAATCTTCTCCAGTGTTACAAAACCATGACATGATAAAATAGACAGTACAGGTCTTGATTTTTATCCTGGGTGCACAGGTGAGCATAAGAAGTGGCTTAATTGAAGTTAATTCAGTTATCCTGGCGTTAATTTTGCCTTCTCTATCAGATTTATGGGCATCTTTATGGAACAGAGGGGTGTGAGTTTGCACTCAGCCTGGCTCAGACAGCTGTGGAACAGAAGGGATTCTACCGCCAGAAATTCCAGAAAATTTAGGTATGACTTTTATGACAGACTCCTGCAGACACGTTTCTTTTCTCAAACAGCTGTTTGTGTGCCATAAACAGCAAAGGAGCCTCTGTTTGTCAGACTCCTGAACTTCACGAGGTACAAACCACGACTGCTCACCAGCTGGAGTCAGGGGTATTTACAATTTTCCTTGGTCACCTCCTTGCCTCCAGCTGGAGGAATCAATCAAGCTCTCATGGTCTCTGAAGGAGGTGGAGAAGCTGAGAGCTGAGGAGCAAGCAAGATTGTGATCACACATAGCGTTTTCTTTTTCTCCTAATTTTTTTTTCAGGTCATTTTCCACACAGGTTATTCCTCTCTCTCCTCCACTGGAGGATCATAACTTCAATTTCTGCACTTTTACTCTCAGGAGACCCCACCTGCATGCATCTCTGGAGTCCTGAGCACAAGAAGGACAGTGACCTGTTGGAGCAAGCCCAGAAGAGGAACATGAAGATGATCAGAGGGATGGAGGAGCTCTCCTATGAGGAAAGGCTGAGAGAGCTGGGGTTGTCAAGCCAGGAAATGAGAAGACTTTGGGGTGCCCTAGTTGCAGCCTTGCAGTCCTTAAAGGGGCTACAAGGGAGTTGGAGAGGAACTCCAAAGGGCTTGTAGTGATAGGACCAAGGAACAATGACTTTAAACTAAAAGAGAGTAGTGTTAGATGAGATATTGGGAAGAAATTTTTACTGTGAGGATGGTGAGGCACTGGAACAGGTTGCCCAGAGAATTTGAGGATACCCCATCCCTGGAAGTGTTTGAGGCCAGGTTGGATAGGGTTTGGAGCAACCTGGAGGAAATCTGTAATGAAATGGTTGATGGTGCTCACCAAGGCCCTAATTTTTGTCTAATGGGCAGGAGCAAAGAAATTACTGAACCCCTAAATCACACCACCTCCCTCTGCCACCTTAGGTAAGCCAATATTGACTAAGTGATGAGCCTAAGGCAGCAGAGATTTGCCTTCTGATTTTAATGCACTGCATATTAATCATGTGTAAGGACTGTGGGATTGTTCTCAAAATGTCCAGCAAAAAAGGCAAACCTGTACAGCTCAGGGAATTTGAGCTGCATTGGCTGTGAGTTGACAATGGCACCTTGTGTGCCCCCTGGTCACAGCTGGGACCACCACCCTGGTCACCCCAGGGTCTGGTTGTTTAGTGTGTCTCAGAACTCCCTGGGATAAGTCAGCACAAGGATAAATCGCATCTCACCAAGCTTTGAACCTAAACCTGAAGCAGGAAGGAACAGTCTCACATCCCATGTAGCTGCTGGGATTTGTACTCAGGGGTAACCTGACAGGCAGACTGGAGAGAAGGTATCCTTGAAGGTGCATTTCCACCTCTGGGACAGAGCCTTTGGGATTAAGTGTCCAATCTTTAGGACACAAAAGGATGTACAGAGCTCAGTCCTGACCTTGCTGTAAACTGTGGAGAAGCACCAAAGATTCTCTTTAACCATGTATGGCATAAACAGCAAGGAACACTCTTGTAGCAAAATCAGAAAGGAATCTGATAGAGAGCCCCAAAGATAAATGCCACTTTAGGCAATGTTGCTTTAAGCTGTTGACAGGAGCACCATCCAGAGAGGAACTGCGAGCTTTAAGTGCTTCTCTGCTTCTGGGTGGGATAAGGTGTCATGTAAAATGCATTTTGTGTTCTTGTTTCATCTCCCTCCCTCCGCTCTTCTCCTGTGAGAGCGCACACACCGAAAGCATTAAAACCAGACTGCGGTGAGTTTGCTTCACTAATACATCTCCACATCAAAGGCCTTGCTGGAATCTATTGATTCTGGCACAGTTGCAGAAACCAGTGACGTTTTCAGTGAGAAATCATGCACTTCTCAGTTGATTTCGGGAAAGGTTAAAAAAAAAAAAAAAAAGGAAGAAAAAAACTGTACCATGTGCAAATATTCACCCTACAGAGAGGCTGATAAACCGTAAAATGTTTGGTCTGGCTCCCTTGGTGCCAGCAATTACTCAGGGATGACTTTATTGACAGACAGATGAGCTTCAGCTTACATGATGTTACAAAAACCTGTCCTATTTAAGTTTTGTTTTCTCTGTTTGTGAATAACATGTGACAGTTCTTGTCTGACGTATTCTTCCCTTCCTATTTCTGAAGCAATGCACCCTATGCCAGTGAATAGCACTGGGACACAGCCCCATGACTTATTTCAAAAAGCCCAGAGATTATCAATGGCCCCAGGTCAGAAGCACAGGGCAGGTTGTTGTTATGCTTTGTCTGCCCAGGCAGCTTCACCTCCAGCACAGGTGTACCTTGACAGCAGTCTCATTGGAAAATCTACTTCTGCTCACAAGATACATCAGCTATTTCTACTGAAAATACTTTTGCTTTTAACTTTTCTTCATAGACATGACATTGTATTTGTACGTTACTTTAACTGAGACTACTCATTTTCTACTGAAAATATGTCTCTCCTGTAAGACCTGTATTACCCTTGAATTTTGGTGCAAAATCTGAAAACTACGTAGATCAAACCACAGAGTGGGAACACAGAACGGTTTTGCCCTCTGGTTTTGGAATTTTAGTATTTGTAGGACTCTTTGTCTCTACTTTGTTTGTATCCTGCCCATGAACAGTTTCCAAAAATGCAAAAGCATTAAGGTTATTTCAAAAGGTGCCTGCAGACCACACCTTCTCCTTGGAAACATCCTCCTTGAGGCCTTCCCAGTCCCAGCCACTCACTGCTTTCTTTAAACACAGCCCCTAAACACAAGTCAGCAGCTTCAGCCCTCAGGTGTGGGCTCTGCTGGTGGCACTGGTGGCACTGCCAGCCACAGCTTGTCCTGGCAGTGCTGTCCCTCTGCTCACCGAGGCAGTGGGGCCTTCTCCTCCTGCCTTGCCCACCAGCTCTGGGCCAGACCCACAGGACACAGTGAAAACCCACCCTCACCTCCTCAGCGGGAAGAGTATCCACCCGGGCACCTAATTATAGTGAGATGGAAAAACCCCCACGAAAGGATGAGGTTAAGTTTTCCAATACGTGGCACAAGAGTAATCAATACTTGCATCAATACTTAATTTATCTGTGTCAAGCGGAACAGCTCCAGCAGGAGGGAGTGAGATCATCTCTTCCAACCCGCCGTGTGCCGTGGCCCAGTCACACAGGGTGGCAAATGATGGTTTAAATCCCTTCACTCTGAGGACTTAATTCGCAAAATTATACAGAAAAAGAATTATTCTCAAAATTATAAAATGGATACGAGGGTGCCGCTGCCAGCAAGACTTTGACAGGGTGGCACCACCCTTAGCTCCTGCACAGAAGGAACATCTTAACCCCTCTGCAAACCTAACCCCAGACCCCTAATCCCTGAATAAAAACCCATTGGGATCAGAGTGAGTCTTCTTTGATCTTGGGAGAATTTTCAGCTGCCCTCTGATGAAAGGCATTTGCCTCACGGCCACTGAGCCAAGCCTCTGGATGTTTTTTTCTGAAGCTGCAGTTTCAGTAAGAGGCTGCAGCACTCCCCAGCTATCATCCCCCATGAATGTGTTCCCCCTTGCCCTGCAGAGGCTGCTCAGCCAAGGTATTTGCAACATTCCCTGTGAGATACTCATTTTTGGGCACCTCCCCGCAGGGACATCCACGGCGTGACTCAGTGACACTGACAGTTTGCTGGGAAGTGGGGGAGAGCTGCCTGCCACGCACAAGTGGTGACATAAGTGGTGGGCAAGTCAGAAACAACAGCTCCTCTGTTGCAACAGGAGGTGAAGGTTTCATCTCCCCTGTGAATGGTTCCCCTCACAGTGACTAAGCTGTTCCCCTCATCCAGCTAATGGAGAGACTGTGCCACACACTGTGTATTCCTGTAAACCAGCCAGCTTCGGGTCATCCCATCTCGAGCCTTCTCAGAAGGGATCTCTCAATGTGCTGGTTTCATGGAAGGTGCTGAATGAAGGCTGAATTGGATTTCACTCACTCTTTCCTTCCTTGTTAAACACTTCCCACAGGAGTTGCAGCCCCTCTGTTTAGCTGACAGGGAGGTAAGGATATCTCCCTCTTAATTCCTGTGTGTTCATGTGTTCACAGCTTGGGTCTTGCTCCTGAACTGTGCTGTGTGTTATTACCCCTCTGCCTGCAATATGAGATGACCATCAACATTTTCACCACACTCTTGGTTTTCACAGGAAATCTGTCTGGTGTTAGTGACAGCTGTGAACTTAGAGCACACTGTCTGCTCCTGGGTACCCCAACCAAAACTGAAGAAGTGAGTCACATGTGCACTCTGGGACAGGGGTGCTGGCACACAGACTTGTCCAGGAAAAGCTATCCCAGACCAGTTCCAGGAATCACTGAGGAAAACTAAAGAGGAGAAATTGGTCCCAGTGGATTCAACAAATCCTAGATTGTAGAGAGATTCTAAATTAATTGACAATCCTTCTTTCTTCAAGGGTTTATGTTTCTAAGCCTTCAGTGGACTATGAGTGTTTGCTGTTCATGATCACTTTGGGTTTGAACACTAATCTGAAGGCCTGTTTTATGACTATCTCATTATCTGAGATGGATATCCAGCACCCAAGTGAGTGTCTCCTGCTGCCCAAGGAGTTTTTCAGGCTGTCCCTCCTCTTTTTTGGGGACAGGGCAAGGGAATGTGCCAAACATCCATCAGACAGGCGAGTGCATTGCCGGAAGGGGCTCAGACATTGTCATGATAAGGGAACACAACAGCCTGCTCAGAACACAATAGAGTCTCCAGTTTATTCCTAAATTATTAATGTTCCCTGAGGAGTGGCTTTATGCTGCTGCCTTGGGCACTGTGGGAACACAATCTCTTCCCAGGGAGGCAGTGGGCTCCTCCCCTCAGTGTCTCCAGGTGGGATCACAGTGGAGCTTGGCCCATCCCAGGAGGGTTTTCCAAGGGGGCAGGACATGCTTTTCAGTGCCAGCTGGGAGAGGACATCTGCAGCATGGGGTGGCAGCCCCATGGGTGGTACTGTGGGTGGCAAATGTCCTCTTCCCTGGTTAGCAGGCTGGCAGCACCTTTCCTGATAGAAAAATAACATCATTCACTGCCTTGGGGTTTGTCATCACCACTTTTTCAAATCTCTGCTGTCTGGTCCATATACAGGGAATGACAAGGACAGGCCTTGGGCTCCCTCACCCCACAGACTGTGATTCTGCTGTAGGGTGACATCCCTCAGAGGCTTTTAAAGGTGTTTCAGTTCAGTCTCACTGTAGCCTGGTGAACATCCCAGAGTGCATGAGCACGGACACAAAGCTGTGGGACCCTGTACAGAGTGGCCTGTGCAGACTTCTGAGGAGACAGGGGTGGGGGAGCTCTTATGGATTCATTCCAACCCCCAGGTGTTTTCCAGGCAATCCAGATACCTCCACTCTCACACAGGAGCTGTGCCTCTCCCCTGGTGTCCAACACAGGTATCCCCCAGGCATCCCAAGGCCAGGATACTAGTCCTCCTCAAGACAAGGGTCTCTTGAAGGTGAGGGAATGGCATAAAATGGTCACAAGTAGGGATTCCCTCTGACAGGCCCTGGTGCTGATCCTGGCTGTGAAGGGGTCCTGGTTTGGCTGCTAGAGTGAAGAGTGATGCTGGAGAAAGTACCTCTGAACCTTGGGGAAGCATTGCTAAACTAACAGGGAGTGAAATCCATCCTAAAACACTCACCATGACAAACAGGCTGGCAAGAGAGAGAAATAAGTGAATCCCAACACACAGAACCTAGGATGAGCTAGAGCAAGTGGGGGAAGAGGAAAGGTGGGGAGAAGGTATTGAGACAGCCTCTACATGGTTCCACTTCCCCTTTTCTCAGTCGTGTGGCAATGCCATTCATTAGGAAACATGAATCAGTGGTGTTTCCCTGCTCTGTGCTTCCCAGAGAGCTGCTGCAGCTCTCCACGAGACCTGGAGCATCTTCTGCCTGCTCCTGCACTGGCACAGGCCACGGGCTGAGGAGATGGAGCCACCAAGGACTCGCCCTGCCATGGCTGAGCCCCGAGGTTGTCTCACAAGGCTTTTGGCAAATGTCAGCAGGGGCAAGGGCTGGCACAAACACAGCACTGCAGCAAAGGAAGTTGTGCTCTTGCATCTTGCCCAGCAAAGGTGGAGAATGGCATTTATGGCATTTGAAAGGCACACACGCAATTTTGGCACCTCCTGTCAGCAAGAGAGCTGTCACTACCATAAAACCTCCAGCAGCTCAGGGTGTTAGCTTCACCAGAGCTCTACCACCCCTGCTCTGCAAGGAGCCAGGCTTTATCCCTGCTCGCAGGAGGCACAACTCCTCCTGGCTCAACAGCTTCCTGGGGAAGGTGGATTTACACCAACCCCAGCTGTGTGTGGTGAAACGTGGATGCTATCGGGCCTGGAGACTTCTGTCACCTTCTGTCACCTTCTGTCACCTTCTGTCACCAGCTCCTCACTTCAATGCAGAACACAGCGAGAGCTTCAGCCCTAGTGATTGTGTTTCTGAGTCACCAGCACGGGCTCTGAACCTGGCTGTGTCCTCTGGACACTGTGGGCCATGGCAAAATGTCACAGAGGACATCATATAGTAGATGGAGAGGTCTTTCTCCTTGGGTACTTTCCAAAATGACACTGCCCTGGGCAGGTCAGGCAGTTGAGTGACAGCTCTGCAGGTGGGTGACAGTAACGCAGAAGGGGAAGCACAGGCAAGGTCACTGATTTCAACAGCAAATGGCACAAAACTAGAGGGGAAACAGGATCTGGAGACTCTGCAGCCATCAACTTTCTTCCAACACCTCGCGAGTGAGCAGCCCCCAGTGGAAGTGGCACCATAACACTCCCAAGTCTCCCCAACTCCCCTGGCTCTGTGGGTGGGTAGAAAAGCCACCCCACTTGGTGTCACCTCCAAGAGCCCCTCAGTCTCCACCAAGCCCCGTGGTGCCACAGGACTGTCCCCATGGGTCACACCCTTCACTGCATTAGGGCCCTGCAGGGTGTGGTATGGCCACCAAGGCTGCTGGAAAATGACATTTCAGTCCTGCTGGCAGCCATCCAACTTCAACATTTTTTCTTTCTTCCTTGAAAAAAAAGTCAGAGAGAGAAGTGAGGCTGGGAGGGGTAAAAACAGAGGCAGGAGGGGCTCAAACCAATAGCTTCTGACACTTTGTTTTGCTCAGGCCTCCTAGAAAGGCTTGTTTGGGAATGGGACAGTTTGAAATGTCCTATTTAGATGAAAAATGCCTTATCTAGTAAAAAAAGTTAACCTCCTTCTCGTCTGAGAAACCTAAAAAAAATTTCCCTTGGCTTCCTTCCACACAGCTGACAGATGACCGCATTCCAGCCCAGTGCTGGCTGCACTGTGTCCTGTCACAGGCGCCGTGCAGGGGGCATGGTGTCACTCCTCTGCGGCCTGGGATAGCAGCCAGGGCCCCTGAGGGTGGTCCTGCCTCCCCCAGCAGGGAGCTGAGGGGATGGGTGCTGCCAGGGGCACAGGGCAGCTCCCTGTCTGCCTCTGGCTCTTCATCAGAATGAGTTTTGGCAGTAACTGTCTGCAGAGTGGAGACAGGCTTTAGTTAAAGGGCACTGACATTTCCATTGGTCATAGTCAGCCTGCTTCATCTCCATCATCTCCATCTCCATCTCCATTATCTCCATCTCCATCATCCCCATCATCTCCATTATCTCCATCTCCGTCTCCATCTCCATCATCTCCATCTCCATCATCTCCATCATCTCCATCATCTCCATCTCCATCATCTCCGTCATCTCCATCATCTCCATCTCCATTATCTCCATCTCTGTCTCCATCATCTCCATCATCTCCATCTCTCTCCATTTCCAAGGCAAGCCCCTTCCTTCCTCCCAGCAGCACAGACATGTCCCCAGCTTCCTCCCTGTGCCGCCCCTCAGGGATGGAGTTACAAACTGGCTGTCCTCTCCCGTCAGGGTAATGACTGCCACAGTTCTCTGGCTGCTTGTGCTCAGTTTGCCCGTGATCCACCTCTCACAGCTCTGTTTGGGGGAGTTCAAAGCCAGCTCCAGACAGTGATGGGCAGCACAGCCATCTGCCCCAGCCATGATCCACCACCTCAGCAGGTTAACCCAGATGGGCAGAGAGGACCAGCCAAGCTTGGGGAGGGTCTGATCCATGTGTGCAAACACGGCACGGTCCCTGCTGCTGGGAGTAACAAGGGACTTTCTGCAATTACCCCGCGTGTTTTGGAAGGCAGGATTTCAAAGCAGCAATCAAGCCCTAATTGATTAAATGCTCACCGCATTCCAGGGAGTGAGCTGCTGCCCCTTGGATAAATGGGAATAAGTCACAGGCAATTAGCGATTTGCCTGAGGTGCTTCTGCTTGTTGGTAATGTCTGGGCTCAGACTCCTCTGGCCCTGTTAGTCATTAGACCACACATCCTCCATCCTCTCCTGGTGGCATCCCCACGGCTCAGGCAGGATGGAAAGAGCAAAATAATCTAACATCACGTTTATCTAGGAAGAAGTTTCCCACAGTCCCTTCTGGCTCTTTTTTGTTTTGATTCTGAGGTTTTGTTTTTCTGCAAAGTTAAAATAAATCTTGAACTGCAACTGCTGAGCTTTTTTGAACACAGTTGGTTGCTAGAGCATCGTTTGAGGGAAACACATTAAAAAGCAGAACAGTGTGTTTATTGCCAGAGCCGGGCTGGCTGGACGTGGCTGATCAAGTATTTTAAGCACCGTGTGACATTTAAGCATTGCAGAAAGCACTTGTGGTCTCCCTGAGCTTGTGGGCGCTGCTTCTCTTCCTTCTGGACAGAATCTCACGGCCTTTGTCTCCAAGGTTTTGATTTTCTATGCAATATCACAATTTTCTGTCTGCTTACCCTGTGCTGGAGTGCAGGGGGACCCGGGGACATCTCCCACCCTCCCCTGCTCCCCACTGACCATCTCTTTTTCCCACACCAGCAGTGCTAAGGGCACTCGGTATCAGTGTCCAGCAACCACTGAATCACATCCCAGTCATCCCCAGGCCCACCCTGTTATTTGGGAATCAAAGAAGAAATCTTTCACGCTTTCTTTCCCGTTAAAGCCACTCTAAAGCAAATGTCATCTTCTTTAGGAATGTGGTGCTTTTGAAAAGCTTTTAAGATTGTTTTTATCCTTCTCTTTTTCCCTTTGCTACTCAGTACTATCAGAAAGGGACTGGAGTGACATTAATGGAAATTTAACAGGGTTTTGACCTTCTCCAGAATGTCTAAACCAGCACTTAGTGTCTCCATCTTGCTGCACATTAGTGTGTTTTGAAAATCCTTCCCATGTGATGGTTGGGATGAGCCAGCTGGAGGGCTCTTTCCAAGGAAGCCCCAAAAAAGCACTCTCTTTGCAGGAAAATGGGTATTTGTAGGTAAATGCAGCCCTTTCCCCCAGACTGGCTATTTTAAAGCTGTGCAATAACCACCCAGAGAATTTCTTCAGCTGCACGCAGACTGCTGGTCTGTAAAACTCTGAACTTTGCTTTGACTTGGTGTCTCTTTGTTTGAGAATATCTTGACCTGCCATTCTGGCAGAGTGGGATGGAAGTGCTCCACTGCTGACATCTGGGAAGCTGGGAGGGACTCTGTCCTCCCAAACTGTGCTGCCCAATGTGCTGTGGCTGATGTTATCCCACTGTGAGCTCTGGGAAAGGGCAAAGCTCCTCCATGTCCAGGACTCAGGGTGGGATCCTGGCCATCCAGCACTGAAACCCAGATTCAAATGCTTCTCCTGGACAAAAGGATCTAATTAAGCCCCAGAGGGCTGAACATATACCAAATCACCACTTTGTTTTGGGGATATTATGGATTTTTCAGACAGAGAAAGCGGTTGTGCTTCACTTGAAGATGTGGCCTTTAAATTGCAATTAGCATCTTCACTCCAAGCAAAGTCATCTCATAACCAAATGATGTCCTAAGAGCTGATAAAGCAGCATTCCTGACCACTGCACACACATTTTTTGAATATCTCAGTGATATGGATTTTATCCCTTGCAGTCAGCGGAAAAACCTCCAGTGACTCACAAGGGATAGGAATCCTTACAAAAATAATCCGTGCTGGAAAACCAACACTTCCCCTCCGCTATCTCTGCCTGCTGCCAGCGGGGGTGAGAGCAGCACAGCCGGACCAGGACTTCTCCTGCCCACACCGGCTCGGGTTACACTGCGGGGTAAGGGAGGCATCCGCAGCCCTGCCTCCCCTGCCAGTGCAGCCCTCGCTGTCAGCGTCAGAGAGCAAACCTGGGGGGGAACTTGTTGGAGTCCAGGGCATTCCTCTGGGCACCCTGGATGATCACAGACCGTGGTAGAGGGGTCTGGGACCCGAGAAAGAGGGTTTNTTTCATTCTCGTGCCAGACTCAGAGCCTTCAGAGGGCAAAAAAGACTCACTTGAACCACCACCTGAACACTACCTAAATCTTGGAGAAAGAAAACCCTAAACCCAAGAGGAACTCAAAGAAAGTCCCTGTGTGACTGCTCTTCAAAAGCACTTCAAGTGTGATTTCCCCATGGCATCATTTACCACACCTCACCTGGCCCCATACACTGGGACACAGGGTGGAGAGGGGACCCAAGGGAGATGTTCCTCCTGGGGTCAGGCAGTTGCACCCCAATCTGTTCACACGTTCATGGTGCACCTTCAGTTTGTGTCTTCTGTCATCCTCGCCTTTGCATTGCTGCTTGTGTACAGCCAACTCTTTCCATGGCTGCTGTCCCCATCCTGAGAGTGGGATGGGAATGGTGCAAGCAGAGGAAGCCATCCCACCAAGGCGTGAGTGGCACTGTCATCACAGTGGGATGGTAACTCCCTGGAAGAACCCATCACAGGAAAATCTCCTTGGGTGTTTGGGGTGTGTGAAGCTGATCTCAAAATGCTGAGGGGGTTGTCCTCCTGGGGGATTGAGATGAGGGAGGCTTGTGCCAGTAGGACCTGAGCATGGAGGAAGTGCCAGTGTGGCAGACAGAGTGGGGAGCTGCATCCAGGCTCCTCCACATCACTCTACGTGGTGCTCCCTGGCACAGGATTCCAGCAGGATCTCCCCTCCATCCATGGGCTGTGCTTCCCTCAGGACAGGCTGCTTAGCTGCAAGCATGGCCTGGTGACTCAAAGTCAGAGGAAATCTCCCTTGAAACTAAGTGGCCTCTCTGGCTGCAGCTTTATCTTCTCCTTCCTGTTTACTGTGAGGTCCCTGAGAGGGCTGTTTGTTCCCACCATCACAGGGCCCAGCTCCTCTCAGGGATGTCAGGATGTCTCCCATCGCCCTGGAAGCCCTGCATTGGCACCTCCCTTCCCCTCTCCATCTGCCCTCACCCTGTTCTGGGCACAGCAGATCCCCTGGAACAGCCAGTAGTGCCAGTGCTCTCCCTGCCTGCAGGGCTGCCCTTGCCTCCATTGCCATCCCACTCATTTCCCTTCCACGTTTGGTCAAGCTCTTCATCCTGACATTTAAAACTCTGGGCTGAGCAGCCTCTACTCACATCTCAGCTCAGCTTTCCTCCTGCTCTTCCTCTCCTCATGGCAGCACCACAGCCTCATCTCTTCTGCCATTCTCTTCACCTCTGGATCCTGCTCCTGCCTCTCACTCCCCATCTCTCCAGGCTGCTCCCTCTGGTCTTTTCACCTGTTGGGCAGCTGGCCCATCTTCCCCACACTGCCCCAGAGCTGCCTTCCTTCAACTTGCCTTTCACCAAAGCTCCCTGCTCAGTATTGTTTGTTCCTCTTTTGGGCCTTAGGACAAAAATATCTCCCCAGCCAGGCAGCCTGTGCTGCTGGTCAGATTTCCTCATGAGTTGTGTGAGCAATGTTGTTTCTGTGCTGGGTAAACACACTGACCTAAGAGCAGGCAATTCCTGTGAAAATATGTTCCTATGTTACTGCTTTTTAATGACCTCTTTTGTTTTGTTGTTTGGTTTTTGGTGGTTTTTGTTGTTGTTGTTGTTGTTTTGCTGTTGTTGTTTTGTTGGGTTTTTTTAAATAGATCATTCTCACTAGTTTAATGCTTGATTTCTATTTCGAAGCACACAGGCATGCCCCTCCCTCTGTTACTGAGTGCAGGAGGTTATTGCAGTGTTGCAACTCTGTCAAAGAAAACTGCCCCCTATATAGAGCAAGACGTGCTGAAAGCCTCAAGGTCATGGCCATAAATGCTGCTCCCCTCCCTCTCTGTTGTTTGCTCTCTGCTGAAGGTGTGCCAGGCACTGCTGTGCCCCCGTTTCCTTCCTTCTGGAGGTGACCATTGGTTTGTTCTCCTGGCAGTAAAACAGAGCAGGGATGGCTTGGCACGAGATGGAGACTCTTGTGTGCTCCTCAGCAAACCCCCAGGTGTCTGTCCCCCTCCTGCTGCAGATGTGGCAGGACACTGGGCAGGAGGTGAGGGCTGTGGCACAGGACGTGGGAGATGCAGATTCCACTGCTCCACCCCTCCAGGGAAACCCACATCTCCAGCCTCCTCTGCATTATCCTGGCTCTGTCTCTGTGTTTTGGGGGGTGGGTTACTCCCAGTCCCTTGAGCTGGAGTTTTTCCACTTTCCACAGGGTCTTTAAATAGCCAGAAGCAAAAGAATCAGAATCAGAATCAGAATCAGAATCAGAATCAGAATCAGAATCAGAATCAGAATCAGAATCAGAATCAGAATCATTAGGTTGGAAGAGACCTCTGAGATCATCGAGTCCAACCCAGCCCTAACCTCAACTAAACCATGGCACCAAGTGCTATATCCAGTCTTTTCTTAAACACATCCAGAGATGGTGAATCCACCACCTCCCCAGGCAGAGAGGATTACCTGGGGGTTGAGAGGTTTCCTTGAGTGTTGGGACATGTTGTTTCCACCTCTTGGTCTGAGAGAGGCAGACGGGTTTCCCACAGCTCTGTGCCCTGACCACAAAGTGCTGCTGCTGGGTCCCAATGGCTCGGTGACTTCCTCCTGAAATGTCAGGAATGTCTCAACAGGAGCTGCATGTTCCATGGCTGACTGGAACTGTGTTTCTTGTGGATGACCTCTCAGCCAGAAGAGAAACCTGTGACCGTTTTTTGATTTCTTTTCAGCCGCTGCCAAAGCTGAGATTGAAACACGGGAGACGCAGAATTCAAGTTTGGACTTGGATGTTTGTTATTTCTTATCTATTTACAGACTCACAAGCCATGAGCTCTAAGTAGCAAGTTAGAGAAATGAGGTAAAATGGAGTACCTCTAACTCTTTCCAAGGTTATTTAAGCACTAATTAATTACTCAATAACGAGGTGACACCTATATTATTTATATTTCTGACCCAACAATGACCACCCAAGGTCTGCAATGTGGACCTTTTTCACCCAGTTACAGAAAACCACCCAAACCCATGAAGAAGAAGGAAGAAGAGGGTGAAGAAGAAGGAAGAAGAAGGTGAAGAAGGACTTAGACAATGCCCAAAATCCTCTATCTTAACTCACATATATTGCTATATACTAAAACCCCACATTCTCAGTTTCCAGAATTCCAACAGAAACCCTGTGTTAATGAAGTTGTAGCTTAGAGACAAGCAAGAGCAGATACAGCCTTGAGAGTCCCTGATGCAGAGAAGCTCCCTGCAGTCCCCAAGTTGAGTGAGAGGATTCCTGCACTGTCTCATTCAAGAGTTATCAAGCAGAGGAGAATTCAGCTCAATCTCTATCCTCAGGGTGCCTCCTTGAGTCACTGTGACTCGGCTGGCATTGGCCACAGTATCATAAAACCATTGACTTGAGTGTGTCTGGCAGGCCTTTGGATGA
Source organism: Illadopsis cleaveri (assembly GCA_013399915.1). Taxonomy (NCBI): domain Eukaryota; kingdom Metazoa; phylum Chordata; class Aves; order Passeriformes; family Timaliidae; genus Illadopsis; species Illadopsis cleaveri. Next base: position 249,372 of record VXBB01013628.1, on the reverse strand, counting down.
CATCTGGTCCCAGCCCCTGCTCAAAGCATGGCCAGCATAGTTCAAAAATCTCAGGGACTTGTCCAGCTGAGCCCTGAGTATCTCTAAGGCTGCAGGTTTACACAGCATCTCTAGTCAGGCTGGTGCAGTGTGTGGCCACCCTCACAGGGAGAGAACTTTTTCTAGGACCTAATCAAAATTTCCCTCTTGCAAGGGAATTTCTGTTGCCTCTCTTTCTACCCCTGTGCACCTCCACCATGAACTCCCTGTCCCCTTGCCAAAGGACTCCAACTCCTTGGCTTGTGCTTTTGAAGCTCTGGCCACTGAAAATGCCAGCTGTCAATGTGGTATTTGCAAAGAACCAAGACAAGCTTCACTTTTTGCCTATGAGACACAACCCTTGGCACAGGAAGTTTCTGATTTGGAAGAAAGATTAAATTCATGAGGCTTTATGCCCATGAATTTAACCTACCTGACATGTCTAACCCATTAAGGAAGCTTGCATGGTGCAGAGGTCTGCCCGTTCCATGTGCCAGTCCTCCAGGAATATTGCACCAGCCATGCTGCATTTTATTGCCCATTGAAGTTTGGATGTTATTAACACACCCATACAGGAATATTTTGGGCATCTCCATCTGCACTGGGTTCACTGGGTTCCTGAGGAGCTACTGAAAACATGGCAATGCTCTTCAGGGTGGTGGTGAAAGGATTGAGCCCTGCAGAGTGGTGTCACAGAGAAAGAGGTTGGGCTCTTGCCACGGAGGGAATGGGAGCAGAAGGATCAAAGTCTGTGACTAACAATTCAAGCTGTGTATCCAAAGGGTACTTCTACCCCTGAGAACACAGGCAAAGCAATAAGCCTGGCCTGGGATTCAGACCAGGCACAACTTTGTACAAAAAAGGGAAAATAAAGGATGACAGAGTCAAAATTACAGCCCTACTGGGTTCTGTCTGCTCAGAGCTGTGCAAGATCTTCACAGCTTGGACCCCAGCTAACAGCAAGATTGTCTTGGAATTACCTCTCCTTTCACTCATGGTGTTCCTGCAGGATGCCTTGACTATAATGTTACTCCTTCCCGAGAGCAATTATCAGGGAAGTGTTCATTTTCTCTGTTTAACACAAAGCAGACATTAAACACGCCTCGTGTGCAGGGGAGGGGAAATCAGCACTCAGTGCTGGGTCTGCTGAGTCAGTAAGAATGTTCTCTGGGATGTGCATCACACCCCAGGGGGCAGACCCTGAAAGAACTGGGTAGTTGGTCACTGCTTTCAGCTCCTGAGAGCACCTGAGCCCCTGTGGTGCTGGTCCTGACAGACAAAAAAAGCTACAAACAAACAACACAAAACAAAACAACCAAACCAAACCAAACCAAAACCCCGACAACAACAGCAACAAAAAACCACCAAAAAAGCCACCACAAAAACAAACAAAAAAAGCGCCACAAACTGATTTTATGGAGCACTTGCTCACTTGTTTTTCCACTGTGCAGAATTAGGCCCCTTTCAGGCAGGCTTGGGTTGGAGACATCCAGCTGGAGCAGTCCAAAACAGACCCACAGTGAGAGCCTGCAGCCTGGATTGGCAGGTTTGCATGCCCTTCTTCACCTATTAATTCAGGTAACCTGTGAGTGCCCATCTGGGACTCATTTACTGCACTGGCCTCCTCCACATAACCTAGGACTGAAACACTCATTCCTTCTGTGTGTCAGGGAAGCCTGATTCATGAATCAGTCTCCTTCATGACTTACTCCTTCGAGGAGTAGAGGCAAAAAAGGATGTTCCTCCCCAAGACATCTGTGTCAGTCCCTTGAGCCAGCAGAGCCCTCGATGTTGGGGTTGAGGTGGAAGCAGAGGGCTCATACTGTTCTTCACCTGTGTTTGTTCAAACTCTCTAGTCATTAAAGCAGAAATTCAGCCTGTTTGCAGGTTCCTACATCACTGCTGTTTACTGACCTGGCAAACACATTGTTGTGGTGACATGACTGCTTGATATAAAAGCACTTTCCCCAGGAGCTGGGAGAGAAGGGAGGAGAATGCTGGATCACAGTGGTCAGAGAAGTAAAAAGTGCCCATGATGCAAAGTCATTGTTTGTTTGTTTGTTTTCTTTTTGTGCACAGATTAATTGAAGTCAAAACCTAACGCTGGTCACTGGGCAGAACATCTAACCCAGTGGGTGGGCAGGCAACCCTCTCCAGGCTCACCACATCCACTCTGTGAGGGTCCCCAGAGCCCTAGCAGAGCTTGTCCAAATCCTGTGCACACACTCTGCCAGGTTTTGCAGGCACTCCATCTTTTCAGCAGGGTGAATAATGAGGATGCACGGCTCAGCTGCCTGCGTGGGGCTGCTTACGCAGAAAGGCGCTGCAGTTTTGGAAACTGAAGATCACACCACCACAATCTGTTCTCTGGTGGCGATGTCCACCTTCTTCCATTACCTCTGAACACAGGATGAGGCAGGAGCCAGAAGCCCAGTGGCCTCAGATCAGGCAGAGTACACTGCCTGTGTGCCTGGCAGTTAGCATTCCAGAGCAGGTAGGAAGTTTCCTTGGGTTCAAGGAATGGAGACATTAGAAGCAGCTGCACTGCTATCATCACCTATAAAAACCAGCTCTCAGTGATTGCAGGAGAAGAAGGATGATGAGGTAATTATGGTTTTGGCACGGTTAGCACTGGCTGAGGGCATTTTGAGTCAAGCCAGGACAGAGAGTGTGTTGTTCCTTTCCAAGGCAGTTGAGACAACTGTCCACGTTACCAGAGCCCCTTCTCCCCTTTGGAAATCCAGCTGTTGCACAGCACATGGAAACACTCAGCAGCTGCTGGGGGCCATCCATGAGAACCTGCTGGGCACTTTTAAGTGGACAGGATGCAGTTGTCCTAAACTATTTTGGACCTGGAGCACACCAACTATCCTGGCTCCAGAAAGACTTGACAGCTGCGAGGGCTTTCAAGGATAATTAACTGCATTGGCCAGGGAGCCACTGGGAGACAAAGATGAGCCATTTGGGAATTTTGGGAGGAGCCATTTAGGAACTCTGGGAGGAACACTTCCCCTCAGACTGCCTCCAGGGTCAGGAAGGATGGAGGAAGGGACGAATGGCCAGTTGGTTTGCTTCTGCCTGGACATCCAGAGCTGGCTTTAAAAAATGTGAAGGAAAGCTCAGGATCCCTTCCAGCAACCTGCATGCCTAAGCAAAGAGCCCTGTTGTGAGGAGATACTGGAGACAAGGGCAAGGACTGGAAGAAGCAGCTGGCAAGGTACACAGGGCTTCCCATGCTGGGTCTTGGCAGGAGTCAGTGGAGCCCACACTGACAGCAGGCAGTGAGGGAATGGTCAAGGCTGCCAGGAAAGGGATCCTCTGGAGGAGGTCCCTGCTGCTGGGAACACTGGGCTTGCTGGCAAATGGCAGCACCTATTGGGGTGGAGGGGAAAATGTGAGATTCCATAGAGCTCTGAAACACACAGGGTAAACGCTACAATTTTAACTTTCTTCCACTTTCTT